>JASPKZ010003044.1:6125000-6365000 GCA_030220185.1 Diploptera punctata | reverse complement strand
GAACATTCTGATCCCATAAAATTAATTTTATCATCATCAGCAGCATCAAGGATTAGACCTGTTGGTCTGTTCCGATCTCATGTTAGAATTGGTCTATCCATATTTTACTGGGTCTTCCAACATTTCTTCGTCCTACTGGTTTTAATGAAGAATCTGTTTCGGAATTCTATTGTTATCCATATTATTGATTTGGTCCATCCATTCACCTCTGTATTGTGTAATTCTATCTAATAGTTCGAATATATTCAGTTCTCTTCGCATATCCTCACTTCGCCTTTGATCCATTATTGTATAGCCAGCCAAACTCAAAAGAAATCTCATTTCTGACGTTTCTATTCTTCGTTCCTGGTTTTTAGTTAAGACCCAATGTTCAGATCCATATAGTAGCGTTGGAATTCAATATAATTAAATAGTGAGAAGTACTATCACATATGGAGCTGAAGTTTGGAAATTCAACAAAAACTTAGAACAAAAATTATGTCGATGGAAATGGATTTCTTGTGGAGAGCAGCAAGATGTTCAAAATTAGACAAAATAAGAAATACTGTCATAAGAGAAAAAATGAATATTGGTTATTCAATAGTAGATTATATACGGTATAAGCAATTAAATTGGTATGGGCACATACGACGAATACAAGAAGAAAGATTGCCCAGGAAAACATTGGAATGGTGTCCACCTGGAAGAAGGTGGAAAAGAAGACCTCGAAACTCGTGGATGCAGGAAATAAGAACTGGAATGAGAGCAAGAGGACTGAAGGACATGGATTGAATGGAGAGAGACGAGTGGAGAAGAAAAATAAAACTGTAGGCACATTAAAATTCTGTATATAAATAAATTAAAAAGTGATGGAGAAAGTGGGTATTCTTGTTTTACTCCACAGTTTACTGTCGCTGTTTTATTGTTTTGTGTTTTATGACCCATTCTAATAATATTTTATTATCTTAATGTATAAAAATTACGTGTCAAGTTGTTTGTCCGCGATGGAATTCTAAACTACTGAACCGATTTTAATAAACTTTGCACACTGTGTGAAGTTTGATCCAAGTTGAGACTTAGGGAAGTTTATAACTACATTTATAGTAGCATTATTTTTATTGCAAATTATTTGTTTATTATTTAACAAAGAGTTATGAGTTCCATACGATTCTAACAGATGGCCGTGTAAGGTAATTGGTTTATTATTTAACCAGGTGGCTGTGCTTTTTGTTGCAACCGCGAATTTCAATTGAATTACAAATATTGATTATTTCATAATTTAAGAGTGTTTGTGTTTATTTTATTTCCAAAATATTGATAATAATATTAATTTCGTGTGTAAGTATTAGTTTTAAGTAATCTGGCTGAAATACAGCAACTTAATTTAAATTTAACTGGACCCAGAAGGAACATTGAATAATATGGCGAATCAGTTCTACAGACCATGAATGATAAAATATCAAGTGAATTTCCGCAAATTGGTATAGGCCTATGTGACATAAATCTTACAATTAAGAAGAATGTCAATTTAAAAACATATGAAGGTCCTAAGGAATGGAATAACAGAACTGTAAGTAAGTCTGTTCGTTATAATAATATGCCTAATATTACAGAAATAATCTCCATGCCTCAATTAATTGAAAAACAAGATGTATATAATATATCACAAGATGATATTGCTATACAGAAACTCCTTGATGAAGATGAGAATCCAAACTGGCAACAAGTTCGTAGAAAACAACGAAAGTATAATGAAATCAGGAAGCCTCTTCAAAATATTCTGTCAATAAATGCATATAATCCTTATGATACACTTATGGATGATACTGAGAATGTAGACAACATAAATTCATCTCAATCAACAAAACCACTTCCACATAAACCACCACCCATATTTATACCGAGTGTAGTCAACGTACCAGAACTTAAAAATTGTGTAAAACAAAAACTTTCTGATTTAGGTTTCTTACTTAGTTTACTACAACATAATTTAACGTATACCTTAGCCACAGCAACGTGTGGCCAGGACTTATATATATATATAAAACAAAGTCGGATTAGTTACACTATTTATAACTCAAGAACGGCTGGACCGATTTTTATGATCTTTGATTTGTTGGATTTGTTTCCGCCCCGAATAGCAGATAACTATTAAAACATCGGAAAAATTAACGTACAAATATTTAAAGGCGATACGACGTTCGCCGGGCCTGCTAGTCTACATATAAAGTTTCAATAATTTTATCCAATTGTTGTGGAATGCCTCTGTTTACCATTATATTCCATAATTTATTTCTATTCACTCTGTCAAAAGCCTTCTCAAAATCAATAAATGCCACATATGTTGGTAAGTTATATTCTCTACGTTTCTCTATTAGATGTGTTACAACATATATATAGACTGAACATTATCTTCCTTTTCTAAAAATCCTTTCGATTTTCTGATAGCTTGCTTTCCATGATAATATTAAAATGGCATTTTAAAATGGAGGCATAGATCTTATGACATGTATTTATAAGACTTATTCCTCGATAATTATTTCATTCATATCTGTTACTTTTTTTAAATATTGGATGAATTTTTGCCATCTTCCATTCTAGTGGAACGTGTCCAAACTATAACCGGGAAAGTTACCCTTACGTTAATAATAATTTGGGGATTCTTTTTATTTAATTTTTAACTTAAATAATTAATTAAATAATTTGAAACTAAATACTACTTATTTTATAATGTTAAAATATAATAGATGGTTTTTGTAACATCGATGTGAAATGTAACAATGATTACGTCACATATATTGGTATGGTAAACAATAGATACTGAATTCACAGACAAATGATTGCGACAAAAGAATGTTCAAATAATGTGGGCTTAAGTCGGCCGAATATTAAAAATATGATTCGATATTGAGAAATGAAGACGAGCATATCGTGTTCTTTCTTGATGATGTCATTACCAATCAGAAACTGACAACACGATAATCTACAACAAAGAAGAAGAGAGATGGCTACAAGAATATGATAACTATAGACGCCATTGAATATTCTCCAAATAAAAGTTTAGATAACTTGTGTGTTTATTGAAATATCTTAAAATATATAGATGAAAAACAAAGTTAAAATAACGTGAGTCTAGTGAACTTAATTTTATATAAGAAATAAATAATTTAATAGTGGCGTAATCTTTATAATAAATAAACTAGCATATAAAAAGTTGATACATGACCATTAAACTAATTCGCAATAATAATTAAATATTATTACAAAGAGTATTAAAGTGAGAAAATCCTTATATAATTAAAGAAAATGTATTAAATAAATAAGATATAATTAAACAATTCAAATTGTGAATACGACTAATTTGAAAATATATTAAATAAATAGTCATCACTCATCACATCCAATTATCGAAACTACAATAAAAAGGTTTCATTTTTATTGATAAATATTGTTGAATAAATAACTTATAGAAGAAGTCGATATTTTATGTAATGATATATTTCATTACTCACCAAAATTGTGGTGTCAGCTCCCTTGAGAAAGAGATACATGGCGGTGCAATTAAATAAATGAACGGGGGAATACCTAATAAAAAAAGAGTATATTAGCCAAGAACCCCAGTTGCAAAACTTCCAACAGATATTTATTAAATCTAAAAGGCGTAAATTAGGGGTAATGATGCATAATTTATTAATTCATTATTAACTTCATCTGTTCCGGGTGTTTTCTTATTTCGACAAGAGGTATTTGTAATTATTAATATTTATTTTCTTCTAATGTAATCGGGTCTACATTTTCATCGGTGTTTGCTTGTAGTCTGTCATTATTTTGTTGATCTGTCCAAAGTTCTCCATAGTCAATCCAATGGTCTTCTGTTATTGGGTTTAAATTTAAATTATCTTTCTCGGTTTTATTGAGGTGTTTCTGTGCTTTATAAGCAAATTTTGTTTTCCATGTACATCATTTTCTATATCACTCTTTCCATTCTTCATTAATGTTGATAGTAATTGGTTTCTGTGTAATATAATAATTTAATATATGTTTATAGAATTAACATATGCTCTCTTCTTGAATTAAATGTACTTTAAATGTCTTGCAGTTTTCAAGTTTTTGTTTCTGCATACTTCTCCAGTTCGTCTGTATTGCTATTTTTTTATATAAGTAGTGATCACTATCAATATCTTTACCCTTATATGCTCTTGTATAATGTACTAATGAAGACAATTTTTTGTTTACAAGCACGTAAGTCTATGAGGGATTTAGTGTCCCTTGTACTCCATGTATACTTGTGAATGTCTTTATGGGGGGGAAAAGAACTTTTAATTTTCATATTATTCTATGCTGCATAATCTATTAATTTTCTTCCATTGTAATTTAATGTTTTCTCTCCATGTTTTCTCAGAACATTTTCTCTAGGTTCATTCTCTACTCTCGCATTCCAATCTCCCGCTGCAATAATATAGTCATTGTGGCTTATTTTGTTCATCACATCTTGTAAGCTATCATAAATTTTAATTGTTTCATCTGTACGTACATCTTCTGTACCAACTATAGAAATGTATCCTCTTAGGGTCTTGATTCTTAATTTGATTATACGTTCATTTATTAGCTCATAACTGTGTATTTTATTTTTTCCACTCTTTTTTAATAATATTGCTATACCTGCTGCTGCTCGCTTTCGTTGAGGGAGGCCACGATATGTTGAAATATAATGTTCCATTTCAGTGGACCCTTTTAGTTTCTTTTTTGTTTCTGGGATGATTGCTATATCGACATTAATTTATTTTAATTATTTTACTAGTATCGGTTCTTTGTTAGTAATTACTCTGGCGTTCCATACACCTACTTTCATAAAACTTGCTATACCTAAAGCTTTATACCTATCCCTTGCTTTGGTTGTCAACAGTTGATTATTCCGGCATTTTCTACCATGATACTTCAAAGTATTAAATATTGATATCCCCTGAAGACGTTACTGGCGTCTCGCAGGATAAGAAATCTGGTGGGGCTACCGTCTAAAATTAATTTTAATTACACACACACACACACACACATATATATATATATATATATATATATATGTTATAATTAAATGTTTAACATTGAGCAATGCAAGCTTAATATGGTATGATAAGAAAAATAAATGCCTGGACGGGATTCGAACCCGGATCTCTGAGTCTGTACCTCAGCGTGATATCCATTACACTACCAGGCGAATCCAATTCAAACACTTATTTTTCTTATATATGTATTATACTCTCCATTATTACTAGAGTATCCATTACACTACCAGGCGAATCCAATTCAAACACTTATTTTTCTTATATATGTATTATACTCTCCATTATTACTAGAGTATCCATTACACTACCAGGCGAATCCAATTCAAACACTTATTTTTCTTATATATGTATTATACTCTCCATTATTACTAGAGTATAATACACAAATTTTTCTTATATATGTATTATACTCTCCATTATTACTAGAGTATCCATTACACTACCAGGCGAATCCAATTCAAACACTTATTTTTCTTATATATGTATTATACTCTCCATTATTACTAGAGTATAATACTCAAATTTTTCTTATATATGTATTATACTCTCCATTATTACTAGAGTATAATACACAAATTTTTCTTATATATGTATTATACTCTCCATTATTACTAGAGTATAATACACAAATTTTTCTTATATATGTATTATACTCTCCATTATTACTAGAGTATAATACACAAATTTGTCTTATATATGTATTATACTCTCCACTATTACTAGAGTATCCATTACACTACCAGGCGAATCCAATTCAAACACTTATTTTTCTTATATATGTATTATACTCTCCATTATTACTAGAGTATAATACACAAATTTTTCTTATATATGTATTATACTCTCCATTATTACTAGAGTATAATACACAAATTTTTCTTATATATGTATTATACTCTCCATTATTACTAGAGTATAATACACAATTTTTTCTTATATATGTATTATACTCTCCATTATTACTAGAGTATCCATTACACTACCAGGCGAATCCAATTCAAGCACTTATTTTTCTTATATATGTATTATACTCTCCATTATTACTAGAGTATCCATTACACTACCAGGCGAATCCAATTCAAACACTTATTTTTCTTATATATGTATTATACTCTCCATTATTACTAGAGTATAATACACAAATTTTTCTTATATATGTATTATACTCTCCATTATTACTAGAGTATAATACACAAATTTTTCTTATATATGTATTATACTCTCCATTATTACTAGAGTATAATACACAAATTTTTCTTATATATGTATTATACTCTCCATTATTACTAGAGTATAATACACAAATTTTTCTTATATATGTATTATACTCTCCATTATTACTAGAGTATAATACACAAATTTTTCTTATATATGTATTATACTCTCCATTATTACTAGAGTATAATACACAAATTTTTCTTATATATGTATTATTCTCTCCATTATTACTAGAGTATAATACACAAATTTTTCTTATATATGTATTATACTCTCCATTATTACTAGAGTATCCATTACACTACCAGGCGAATCCAATTCAAACACTTATTTTTCTTATATATGTATTATACTCTCCATTATTACTAGAGCATAATACACAAATTTTTCTTATATATGTATTATACTCTCCATTATTATTAGAGTATAATACACATATAAGAAAAATAAGTGTTTGAATTGGATTCGCCTGGTAGTGTAATGGATATGACGCTGAGGTACAGACTCAGAGATCCGGGTTCGAATCCCGTCCAGGCATTTATTTTTCTTATCATACCATATATATATATATATGTATGTATGTGTGTGTGTGTGTGTGTGTATAATTTCATATATTTACATGTTCAGATTCTAAATCTGATGCACTTTTCTTGCCAAAATAGTTAATAATATAAAAAAACTAAAAATAAATTTTTACACTTAGCCCTTTCGTCCCAAAATATCATTTAAGCTTTTTACTTAATAATTAAATTCAATTACATTAAAATAAGACAGTATTTATTTCGTCCCATATTTCATTATTTCATATAACTTATATATATATGGGCGTGAGTGTGTGTGTGTGTGTGTGTGTGTGTGTGAGAGAGAGAGAGAGAGAGAGAGAGAGAGAGAGAGAGAGAGAGAGAAATTATCAAATTGCATCCTTGAATACAGCTACTATGAGCAAGATTTTGGTAGTGATGTTCAAGTTGGTTTACTTGCTACCTGGTGGTGGTTGTTCCAATTGAGTATAAAGTATAGTTGACTGCGGTTAGGGAGAAACACCACAATGCGCGGATGGTTATGACGGCAGAGAAGCTTGATATTCAACATTACATTCCAGACATATCACCTGGGGATAATGCATTACACGTCTCTTGCTAACTCTTGGTGTGACGTAATAATATATTCACACGTATAGCCTTTGTATATCACGACGGAGATATATGATTATCTGACTTCCTGATAACAACTTCATTTTGACATTCTCGTATATTTTTCATTCCCTGGAGAATGCTCATTCTTATGATAAAATGGCTTGTAACATATGATGGACGTTCTTTGTACCTAATAAAGTTGACAGTTGCAAAAATTCCCACAAGTGATATCCTTTACATACAAGTCTGTTTTTATGTATTTATATATGAGATGGAAAATTAAGAACTTGAGGCCTTCACTTCCATTCTGTCAAAATAAAATTATTATATATCTGTGTCTCATCCCCATCTGGACAAGGGTGCTTACGTGTGAGGTTAATTAACTAATTAACTCACTGCCACTATCCAACTCGGTTCACAAGCTCTCCATACATCCCTATCCTGAGCCAATATTTTAATTCATCGTGGGAGATTAATTAACTAAGACCATTTAACTCATGTCGCAAATGGTAGTCAATGACCAATCACGTTTCAATGAATTCTGTTTTACACCAATGAGAGTCGTGTTTCACCTCGCTCTTTATCGATTTCTCTTTATCAGCTCCTCCTTTTTAATTTTCTGAACAGGTTAGACCATTATTTTTCTCCAACAAATACATTGAATATAGCAAATAATGAATAGATTCAGTGATTTTACTGAGTTGTTTATTCAAAATATAAATGATTAAGCTATAATGTTGATTATAATAGTTTGATGTGTTTCATTATTTCTCCACTAGAGTGCATTCTTACAATATTGCGATCATATTTGGCAATAAATAATATGATCGAGTTGCAGTGAATATACATAACCTCACATTTCTAATTTGTTTTCAAACATTGCCGTTTACATTAACTATATAAATATTTTAAAACACCGGTAACTATATTCAAATAATCATATTTTAGTAAAGAGCTTAATGTTATTCGTTAAATAGTCCTAATAAATGCTACGAGTGATTTCCAAATTATCGATAAATTCACGACTCGCGATAATTTAGTTACGTTCATTCCCCTACATATGTTAGGTAGTGAAAAGTAGTTATCTCGTCGCCTAAAAGAGACACCTAGTAGAAAACTAAGATATTATTTCGATGGGAAAGACTGATTAAATTTTGCTCACAATCTCTAACTCAGACTTAGTTTCTCTTACGAATCCGAAAATCTTGAGACTCCCTCCCAGAGGACTTGTTCCTTAGATTTTTCCATTCTAAAAAATTAATCGATTTCGGTCGGGTTTGTACCAGCTATCCTAGGGACCAGAGGTCGATAAATGTTACATATCATATTCAAAATGCATTAATCAATAAATATTTTTAACGAAATATTTGCCATTTTAATTCATATTCAAGAGGTCCCAAGTTAAAATTCAAAAACTAACAAACTCATCGGTGATTATGTTTTGTTTTTGGTTATAAAGCCAAGATTTGGGTAGTAGTGGCCATCCTCGTGGTCTTGTGACCAGAGCTGCCAATGCCAGAAGAGAATGGCAGATATGTAGTATGTCAATATGCTGGCATTAAAGAATAATATGTTATTACCAGAGGGAGAATTTTAGTTCCCGGACGAACATCTGATCGGGTAGATATTTCTAATGCATCTCTGACATAAGAAAGGAGTGCAGATAGATAGCACTACAAAAAAGTGTAAGCATAGTACAATACTGGTAATTTAGTAACGGACTTCTCATGCTATTATGTTTCATTATCATAAGTAATGCCACGAGTGATTTCCAAAATATCGATAAATTCACGACTCACGAAGTGAGGAGTGAATTTATCTAGAGAATTTGGAAATCAAGAGTGGCATTTGTTAGGACTATTTAACGAATAAAATTAAGCTGTTTACTCACAAATCATTATTTAACTATAGTTATTTTAAAATATTTATATATTTAATGTAAACGGCGATGTTTGAAAACAAATGAGAAACGATAGGTACGCTTCTACTGCTTCTTTTGTTTATCACTGCAACCAGATCATACTATTTATTGCCAAAGGAACGCAATATTGTAAGGAGGAGCTTTCTTTAATATGGTAATTATAACACTGATAAATATTTGGTGAAACACGACTCTGATTCGTTGTAAAACAGAAATCGTTGAAACGTGATTGGTCATTGACTCCCATTTGGGGCATGAGTTAAATAGTCATTATTATGTACCGAATTATACCTTTCAATGTTACGCGAAGCAAGCTTCCTAGGCCAGAGTTCGAAGTTCAGCCTTCCAGGCTATCGTAACCTATAGCTTTTTAACACGTTGCTCTATTGAAGGTCAGTTTTATATCAGGAAACCGGCTGACTAGGCTTGTCGCGCAGTCATAGCGACAGATGAAATTAACTAAAATTGATAACATGAGCATGGAGAAGTTGTGGAATGAAGTTTATGACTGCACAAAAATATATAAACTTTCATAAGATACCCGCCCAGGCTCTGATACACCGACCATGAACCTCACATAGAGTGCCCGAGACGCGAATTTCAACTCAGATATAGAGGGACCACAGTGCCATCCACAATTTATAATCAACATCATTACATAATTCATTAAATTAGATCATATCTACATCACATACATTAAGAACAGTTAAGTCTCATAGACTGCTATGGACATGATATGTGGCACGAATGGCAAATGAAAGAGGGCATAGAAGCTTCTTGTACGAAAACCGAGGAAAGCGCCCAGTTGGTAGGCCAAGAATAAGGTACGAAAATAACATTTACCATTATTTGAGGGAAGTAGATTATACAGGGGAAGATTGGAAAATATTAGCTCAGGATAGGGATGTGTAGAGAGTTTATGTCCGCGCGGCCATGAAACTAAGGGTTCTCTAGTGCCAATGAATTAGTTACATCAGATACATTTGAGAAGACATGAAAACAGAGTACATCACATGTCATCAAACAGTTATATACATGCTAGGTTAGTGTGAATGATCCGTCAGATTTCTCATAGGACTAATTTCAATAATGAGAAATTTATTTGATTGTAAGTTATGCATGTAATGCTATTTTGATTGATACATCGCAAATTGCACATAAGCCTGATTTCAATAATGGAACATATAGGACCTGTAATTATATAATTTATTATTTTCTATTCGCTTATTCCCACGAGACTAATCGCAATGGAAGACGTTGAAATCTTTTCAAGGATATGTTCTATAACTATGATCGTTATTTTTAATTTCCGCAATTTTTACTATAAGTGACCGGTATATTTCCTCCAGTTTTCCTGCACAGATATTTAATAGCTTTAACTGAATTGAATCCGAGAACCTCGTATTCGCAGGCTGATATAGTACCCTAAAGAATGTTACCCAACTTGAGGTTCAAGTCACACAGGGGGTATATATTTGATTGTTAAAGGGAGCAATAGGAAATGAACTCAACTGGAGTTGAAAAACAACTACCGGTATGTCGTATTATTTAATCTACATTAAACCGAGCATAGTTTGTCTCAATTTGAAATAAGCGTTCACTAAAAGTGTTATAAAAGTCTGTTGACTTAACTATATATATATATATATATATATATATATATATATATACATTTTGAATATACTCAGTTGACAAAAAATATTTTTTTATGATACGAAAAATTACATTTTTAAATAATGTGTTTGTATAAATATTTAGTGGTAAGTAATTTTGTTTTATTTTTATTTTCTCTGTTAAATATTTCAACTCTTATTATTTAAAGTACGTATCTATTAGATAGGTCAGCAGCGGTGGACTAGTGGTTATGTTCCTTGCCAGTGGTCTGGAGTGTTGCGGGTTCAAACCCGGCCCGGGTAGATGGATTTTTTTAGGATGGAAAAATTCAAGGAGCAAGTCCTCTGGGAGAGACTTTAAGACGTGGGTCCCAAGTCTGAAGGTTTTTCAGGCTCGTACAAGATTATTAAGCCTCAATAAAGAGGCCTCTAAGCAAAATTTACCAACCTCCTTCATCATATTGTATTGTAGTAATACCTTAGCTGCCTATTAAGTGTCTAATTGGATGGTATGTTGACCGCATACCATTCATGACATCTGTAGGAAATAACTAATTAGCTAATTTAACTTGGTCTAGTGACTGTTAATAAACGAGAGGCTAAGGCACAACTTTGGGATGATGTCATTGTAGATGTACAGTGAAATCAGTTTAGTAACGGAAGGTAGACGCGGGGATTTCACTATACACTGCTGACGTACTCGCGGCGGGGAATGGACAGCGTAGGATCGCGGTGATACAACCACACACATTTTCGGAACTATTTTACAAATTGTCATACTTACTAACTTTATAGAAGCAGGTGTTGAAACTGTTCACCTTCGTTGTCCATACATTTGACACCTCTTTATAAAATTTGTTGTACATATTATGGACTGTAGAATGCGATGGAATTTTTAAACCCGGGAATCGTGTTTCAAAACGTCTTCGTACTTGGCTGGCAGACTGAGTTAATAAATATTGTTCATAAATAAATACACGTTGTTCAGTAGAAAAAATATTAGACATTATACAGTTTACACTCAAACACACGTGATTCACTTTACACTTATGATTTAAAAGATACAAATTTTAAATTGAAATAACTTATACACATGTCATTCGGTTTACATTATACACACGTCATTCAGTTCACGAGGAAAAGCGATCAAGCATCTTATCTACTCGAGGTACACTATCTGACTGTGGTCGTGAACTCGTAAACTGCTGAGTCAGCGCACATTTCAAATTCCGTGCCTGCACGTGTTAGCCTTCGTTATCGCACAGCACAAACCCCGCGTCTGCCTTCCACTACTAAACTGATCTCACTGTAGATCTGTTATACAGGGATCACAAGAATTTTATAACGGAACTAAACGTTTGTGAGTATATTGACATACAGCATTAAGTTTTAAATAAGACATGCACACAAAATTGGTCTAAAATCATTTCTTACGAGTATTGATAAAATAAATCGTCAATCACGGAAGTATGTGTAAAACATAAACTAATTAAAAATGTATTGTCTGTGCTTTAGAACTCTGTGTATAAACGAGCCTTAAATATATACATAGCTTAACAAATAAATTAATAGATTTCTACTTTAACGTGTCATATTCTTATACTTCTTTTTAAAAACGTGTAAAAATAATAACAAATTTTACAGGAGAGAAGAAAAACTAATTACAATTATTCATTTTTACTTAATTATCATCAATACTGTCCACCGTTGTAGTCTCGAAGTAGCGTGCTGTCTCGTCACGCAGCGGGCCCGGTCGAGACAGGCTCCTGGGTGAGGTTTTTGTTCCGGGTTTTTGCTCTCCTATAAGACATGTCAGGAAGCTTTAGGGCCCAAGAGTCCCCTAAAATAATCCGGCCATCATCATCATCCATATCATAACCATCCTTCATCGGTTTGGAAAGCAACGGAAAGCTATCACACCTATAATTCTCTAGTAAAACTGCAAAGCATAGCATGAAAATGCTATGATTGCAGTGAAAGATCTGCCCTCGGGCAGAATTACTATGGATGGATCATCAATACACACTTCAAGATCTAGGTAATATCGCCTCTAAGATTGTACTCAGTAAGTAGTGTGTTTATATTGGCCGAATATACATACATTTTTAATCTAGTAGAGTATGACGGCACCTGCCAGGTATATATTTTAATATTTTACTTTTTGACTATTTACCTCAACGAAATTTTAGTATAAATATTATATAAAATAAATACGCACAAGCATAGGTACATATATATATATATATATATATATATATACAAGCGTTACTGTTAGAAAGTAAATATTCTCTTTAAAAATTTGCCTAATTGTTATGTTAGCCACTAGATGTCAGTTGGAACAAATTTCCGCTACCTCTCGTGTGAATTGAGAATACTACATGTATAAGAAAATTGTATGTTTGTGTTGGAATTCTTGGGTAGCTCAGTTGGTTAGAGCGCTAAAGGTACAGACTTTAGAGACTCGAGTTCAAATCCCGACTCAAGCATTCATCTTTCTTTTCATATCATGTTTGCCTTCATTGCCTAATGTCAAAAATATATTTATAATATCTATATATATATATAATTCGAGAAAAATAGGTGTTACCGAGGTTTTTAAAGAAAATGATATATATATATATATATATATATATATATATATATATATGTTATATATATATCCATCCATAGTAGTTCAGCCCGAAGGCAGGTCCCTCACTGCAATCATAGCATTTTCATGCTATGCTTGCAGCTTTACTAGGGAATTGTAGGTGTGGTAGCTTCCCGTTGCTTTCCACACCGGTGAAAGATGATGATGATGGCCATATGATTTCGGGGACCGTTTGGGCCTTAAAGGTTTCCTGACATTTGTCTTACAGGTGAGGAAAAACCCCGATAAAAACCTCACCCAGAAAAACTGCCCCGACCGGGGATCGAACCCGGGCCCGCTGCGTGACAAGGTACTACGCTACCTCGAGACCACAGCGGTGGACTAGATATATGTATATATATCGTTCTATCCCAAACCGGCAATCACAAATCAATGAATTAAAAAATACAATAAAGGTCAAGGTTCGTCTAGTCCCATGGGAGTACGAGAAAAGTTCACATATCAAGAGTTAAATTGAATTCAGATAACTAGGTCAACGGAAGGTCTGGCTGAATTATATTTTGAAGAGAAACACTTCGAATGTTCAATAGACGATACGTTCTACATGGGCGATCAATCCAATATTAGAGTGAGTGCTTATTTACAGATGGCAGGATATGTGTCAACTGCTCTCACTAATTGTAATTATGGAACGCAAACAGATCCAGTCAGCAAAATGTTACAAATATCTGTTTTTAACTCTTTAGAAACCAAACCACTATATAATAACTGTAGTCTTATGTTACAAATGTAATCTCAAACGTAAATGTTTCATGTACAATAATATATTTCTGAATATATTTTTAGTCCATTCAACGGTGAAGTTTTGAAGTACAAGTATTATCATTCGCTGTGAGTGGCCGTAGTACCTTTGTTAGTTTATTGAATATATATTATTTATTTTTCACCATCGGTAGTTTAACATCTCACTTTATAGGTATGCCTTGTCCTCCTCCGACTAGTTTAACGTTCAAAGGAATGTGGTGTGGGATGGATACTGGATGACAACACCAGTCAGGAAGGACGTATAATCATATTGAAAACATTCGCCCTATTTTCGAAAGACACAGTCACAGAAAACCGCAAAATGAAAACTGCTATCCCGGCAACCCATGGAGTTCACCATGTGAAAATGTAGAAGCCGTACGTTATAGAATATGCACAAATTTCAAATGAACAATCAGTGCGGAAAATGCACAAGTTTCGTGTGCGAAAGAAAATTATATTTTTATTAATGGCATTTAAATAATTCCTCATTATGGAATTCTTCAATATGTATGTTATTAAGTGAATCAATAGAGTACTGTGTACTGGAATTAAAAACAGGTGCGCGGTTCTTATGTTTTAGAAAATGTGTGTGTGGGAGTCCTTGAACTTGAAAGGTTTTCGCATTAGTTTGACCTTTGACATGCCATGTGTGTCATATTATCGGGGATCCACAGTATGATGTTGTCACAGTTCCATTATTGTGTTGATTGCAACAACAGTTTTAAATCATATGAAGTTAAATCAAATGAAAAAATGCAGTTGGCATGGAATATATGTGATTAAGTATGTAAAAGCGGTAGTGTAAAAGAAAATTATTATTAGGTGTAGCGTTATTGGAAACCAACAGAGTGAAAATACGTATAACAACGCTGTACTATGTGCGCCAGCTGAAAACAGTCATAAAGTAAGATTTCGCATATTGTAAGAGATTTTTTTCAATTGTTTAGTTTAAAAAATAGAACTCATGTCAGCAATATAATTTGCAATCAGTTGCTTTGAAAGAATTATAACAGAATTTTCCACATTTAAATAAAAATGTTAATAATTTGCATACTGTACATTTTCGTAAATTTTTTTGTCTTTAAAGTTGAGACGCGTGAAAGTTAATTTTAGTGTTCTGGAACGAAAAATGCAAATTCCATATCGGCATTTTTATTTATTTCAGTGGTTCAATCTATTAAGAGCATCAAATAAATGTTAATCAGTTAATATGGATGTAATAAAATTATACTCATATTAGGCATATTTAACTATAGACAAGGCCCTTTGTTGTTAAGAAGTTAATATTTTCTTTATTTTGTGAAATTTAAAATGATACATGGTAAACAAGTTAAATAAATTACACTATTTATTTAATATTTTTACAGCATATCAAATTGTACATTTCCTATACATGATAAAAGGTGTGAAGTTCTTTATTCATCTCCATATTATCGCTTTTTACCTATTATCCATCCATAGTAATTCTGCCCGAGGGCATGTCTTTCACTGCAACCATAGCATTTTCATGCTGTGCTTGCAGCTTTACTAGGGAACTGTAGATGTGGTAGCTTCCCGTTGCTTTCGACACCGGTGAAGGATGATGATGATGATGATAAGGATAATGATGGCCATATGGTTTCGGGGATCGTTTGGGCCTTAAAGTTTTCCTGACATTTGTCTTACATGTGAGGAAAATCCCCGATAAAAACCTCACCCAGAAAACTGTCCCGACGGGGGATCGAACCCGGGCCCGCTGCGTGACAAGGCAGCACGCTACCTCGAGACCACAGCGGTGGACGTATCTATTATAATTTCATATTATTTTGTAATATTTGTATAATATTTGCAGCTCCACAATATTAAAGTCTTAATAAAATTCAGATACATCAGTCAGTCACAGAATGTAGTCAGTCAGTCACACATCACATATTAGGTTATAACTCTGGTTTTAATTGTGATTTTTGTTTCTTTTTTATTGACAATATAACTTAAAATGTGTCCTCCAAACGGTATTTTGGAAAATTGAATTAGTAATCACACTTCAGAGAATGATGCAGATGAACATGTTAAGCTGCATGATGAGTTGACATTTATGTCAGTCAGTCACACATACTTTGATAGATAATAAATAGCACTATTTTTCTTCAAAAGTTGTATATTTAAGTACAGTCTTAACCACACATTATTCTTCTTTCATATTACGTAGATAACACCCCTAATTTCAATCAATTGTAATATTTATGCAACATTTAGCTGTAAAAGTGTATTGTAAATGTCAGTCAGTCACATATGTAATTGCTCTATATTAATTATGAATATAGAAGCTAAGGGACGTAGTATTGGCAAACTGCACAGTAAAGAACGGAATATAGTATTGAACATATTTAATCATTTTTTAAAGAAAAGGGACGTTACCCAGGCAGTTAAACAGACAGCAGAAGCTACCGGGTGTTTAGAACGTTTAATATGTAGATTAAGAAAGGAACAAACGAAAGGTCCTCTTAGAACGTCAGAAAAGAAGAAACCTAAACGAGCGAGCAAACAAAAAAATGCCAGATTAATGAAGTTCGATGGAATAGTACAAAGTGGAGCCCGCCGCATCGTTCATTCCTTGTTCTTTGAGAACATACCACCAACACTAAATATAATATTAAGCAAGGTAAATAGTGATGATACGCTATCAATTTTTTCGAGGTCTACTTTAAATAGATTTCTTCGTGATATAGGGTTTGAATATGTAAGCATGTAAGCAGGGTCAACAAATGCGCCCTTATTGAAAAGGATGATATAATCAGGTGCCGTCATAAATATCTCAAAGATTTAAACAAATTTAGGAATGAAGGGAAATTTATTTTTATACAGATGAGTCTTGGGTAAACATAGGTCACGCCGTGACGAAAGAATGGGAAGATACCAAAATTAAAAGTGCTCGTCAAGCAGCAACTGAGGGTGTTAGCACAAGTCTTTGGCCACCTAGGGGTCGTGGGTCAAGGTTTGCGTTGGTTCATGCAGGGAATGAAAATGGGTTGGTTAATGATGCCGAGTTAACCTTTCTGTGCCAAAAAAACACTGCAGATGTCCACGATGAAATGACAAGTGAAGTGTATGAAAAGTGGTTCGCCGAGCAATTGTTGCCCAATATCCCAGAAGGATCTGTGATAGTATTAGACAATGCCGGCTATCATAGTCGGGAAAGCGAACGTTTGCCTACAACTTCCTGGAGAAAAGATAAGATTATAGAGTGGCTGAGTCAAAATAAAATCCCTTTTGAAAGTGATATGTTAAAACGGGAGCTTCTTTTTGTTGTGACTCAAAACAGACACACTTATGATAAATGCATAATTGATCAGATGGCTAAATCAGCAGGAAAACATGTTCTTCGCTTGCCACCATACCACTGCGAACTTAATCGTATCGAAATGGTATGGGTACAAGTGAAGAACTATATATAAATGAAAAACGTCTCATTCAAAAAACAAGAAATGAGAGATTTAATTTCGGCTGCATACCAACACGTGACAATACAAAATTGGGCAAACTACTTGGACCATACAACGAAAATTGAAAGTGATCTCTGGAAAGCAGACGAGATTCAAGATGATGAGGAACCATTTTTTATATATTTGTCATCATCATCTTCTTCTTCTTCTTCTTCTTCGTCTTCTTCTTCTTCGCCTTCCTCCTTCCATGCATTGCCCACTGGTTCCGATTCGGCTAAACCTGGACCATCCAGAGACACGGAGGCATTTATGGAAGAATAACACCATTACCAGCGGATTGTGGACAGTCTTAATGGTATGTAACGTACTTTAAGTATTACTTTCCTATTATTATTATTATTATTATATTCGTGAACAATTTTAATATTATAAAAGCTTTAATATTATTGTATTCGTTAAAAATGTTAATATTATACAAATTATTAAATATTTAATTAAATATACCTTCTTATAATATTATATTCAAAAAAATTAAAATAAATTATATGTTTAAGTGATTATAATTTGTATATTTGTTTATGTATGATATTTCTTGTATATAAATTTAATTTATTATAACTTAATTAGCCTATATCATAATTAATTATAATTTATGATAATTTATATTTTCCCTTGTATTATAATGTGTGCATTTAAATCTCGCTCTGAGCTTTTTGGCGTTTAATTCGTAGGCCTAAATACTTGTATTGTCATTCGATCAGTAGGGCATAAGGTGAACTTATATGGAAATAACAAATATATCGGACTTTTCACGTTTTTTCACTCAAGTTTGAGGGGTTTTAAGAGTTTTGACACATATGTTCCTTGCCTCGCACATCCTTATCTATGCAGTAGATCTGGCATCAGCGCGCTCCATTTAACGTGTACTGACTTATAAGATAGAGACCATAGAGAACGAATAGAGTGGCCTCTCTGTGTTAAATTTTGGCAGCAATTTTCTACCGCTGCGCCAGCTTAAGATGGCCTGGGTACTACATGCTACTGTTTTAGTCGATCACGGTGGATCAATCGGGGTGTCGGTGTAGGTGGCATTCATTTAAAAATAAAATTGAAAGCTCAACACAAGTAATGCTACTTTGTGAACAACTGTTTTAATCATACTCTCTTCAGTAGAAAATTACAAAAACTTTGCCAACTTTTCAGATGTCTTTAAGTATATTATTTTCATGTTTCTTTATTTCAAAATGTATCAATTAGTAAGTTGACTAAAATAATTTACACAATTTCCCAAGTGTTTATTAAAAAAGAATTTCACTCTTAGATGAACATAGTGAATACGGAAAATCACTATTTATTACAAAGTAATTGAAAGTGTTAAACTTATACAACAAAAATATTGGCAAAATTTTTGTAATCATTTCCTGAAGTAAAAATTAAAAAATGCAAAATTGTTTACAAAGTAACATTTGTTGTGTTATTTCCATTATGAAATAGAAAAAAAGGATCTGGATAATGGTATGCCATAGCGGCACCATTTGACGAGCCTGGTCTAATGAGTAATGATATGCTATTTGTTTTTATGCGTTTTAAGAACCGAAACGTAAAGTAATTTAAGTACAAGTTTTTAAATATTCTTAAAATGAAAATTTATAAATATCTTAATTTGATAAAAATGTAGCAAAAATAAATTCAAACTAAAACCTATGCATTGTTTCACTATTCTGAACTACTTACATGTGAATGCGTGCACATCAACTCTGTTTAGTAACCAGACTTGTCTTGATTAGTTTGTTTGCTTTTAAAAATGAAATAACATGATTAATTTATTGCCTTGTATTAAAATTAATAATTTCAAAGAATATATGCATTTTATAGTTACTGCAGGATATACATTATTCAAGACGAACAGAGTTTTTTCAATGAAACTTAATTCACATACATAGTTAAAGATTCAATAAACATAATTATTTTATATGCAATTTTATAAGAAGACTATTTGAACATTTATTTACTAGCTTCCTATTACCCCAAGGGCCTTCCAAGCCCTACAATGTGATCACCTACCTTTATATTTTGATTAGAAAATCTGATATTTCATTAGAGAAGAAACCATATTATGTATATTCTCCAAGGTGCAACACACTGAGAATGCCCTTGGCCTAGCAGTTAGCTGCTGGCCCAACATTCACCTGTGAGAAAAATCCAAATTGACTTTCAGGCTTAAACATTTATTTAAGCCTAACACATGCCTACCTTGATTATTACCAGGAAATCACTGAATAGTTGAAGGTTAGGACTAATTATTTTTGTTAAAAGACTTATCAGTTTTGTTCTCTAAGTAATTACCAACACTTCATAATAAGATATTTTTTGCACATGTTAATTAAATGTTACAAAAGACATAGAAAGTTCTCAATCAGGTAGAAGTAAGGATGAATTGAAATTTACATAAAACAATGTTAACTTAATTTTAAAGTTTGTAATTTAAAATATTTGCTGTAATAGTTCAATTAAAAATTTCGGCTCAACTGCACTTCTACTAGCGCTTGATTTTTCAGTTATATTGTTGTAAACTATATCTCTTCTTCTGTATTTACTAACATTATTTAATATTTTAAACTTTTTCAAACAATTTTTATAACATTATTAGACAATTTTGAAGTATTTATTTAAATATGCAAATCACAATATTATGGCACTGTTAGACAATATTGTGATGCTAACTGCTATTTTCTCCACAGAGTATATTACTTAGTCTATGATTTTTCTATCGCTGTTTTGGGTTATCGCTGGTTGGATCAGCATTAGGGAGTGATAAGTAAGTGTACACCCATTTTTAATAAACTTTTGTAATTTTAATATTATTAATATTTTTTTAACATAGATTTGAGGAGTAATTGCAAATATTGGTCATTTAAATTTCGTAGCGACGGATAGTAATCGAGGATGATAATTAATATGTGGTTCGATTATGGATTATCACTGGCTCTATAAACTCTGGCGCATGTACACTGTTGTTCTACAGGGATTTGAAAATATTTCACGCTAATTTAAGTGCAGTTTTTTCAAAATTTGTTTTTAATAAAAAATACAAACACTTTTCTGTATAGTCTATAATGTACTGGTATGTTCTTGAATACACTTGTAGATATTCTTGAAGCGCAACTTCAGTAATTTAAAATATTTGCTATAATAGTTCAATTAAAAATTTGTTTTTAATAAAAAACAAAAACACTTTTCTGTATAGTCTGCAATGTACAGGTATGTTCATGCAAAAGAGTTGCAGATGTTCTTGAAGCACAATTTCATTAGACCTACTGTAGAGTCTGAAAAAAAATTAAATAAATAAATATATAATGTTCTTGAAGCACAATTTCATTAGACCTACTGTAGAGTCTGAAAAAAAATTAAATAAATAAATATATAATGTTCAGATACAGTGGTTTCACTTGACCTGCGGCCGATAGCGCGAAAAATGACTGCAAGCAGAGTCATCAACTCACGCTACCCACGTAGTGTCTACGCTAGTGGCCGCAAGTTAAGTGAAACTCAATATATTTGTCAGTGTCCATAATGAAGGTATCTCCAACTCTTAAATAAAAAAAAATATTTTCCCATATCTACGGACATTGGATGAATAAAACAAGAATTATATATTCCAATTTTCTAAAGGTATTACTAATCAAAATATTGAATTTCTGATTTATTATCAAATGGCTATGAAAATGGAGCATTCACTTAACCTCATAACAAGAACTGTAAAAAAAATGGAATTCAAACAATGCGATCCTAAACCATTGTATATCATTATGAACATGTATACACTTACATGTTTTAAAAGTTTTTTTGTAATATTTCAGAAGCAATCAAAAATTACATTGAAAATTGAAATGACAATTCTTGAAAATACTTGACTTAAAAAAATGGAATACTAATACCATAAATAAACTAATAATAATGATTACATTATGTCTTTATTATCACCATTCTGTGTTTAACTTTCTTTTTTTATGTTTAAGACTTCAATATTGGGATGTTCATTTTCTTATGTTGTGCATGGTGGCAGCATCGGATGATTCCAAATTATATCCATTTTTATCTCTTGGGACATGTATATGGGTCTATATTGACTTGGAACTTTTTTGGCCCAACTTTAGATTATCTTACCCTTCATATTCCACAGTATATTCTTGTAATGCTGTTGCCCTACCCTACTTCTTCTGCCCTTACTAACATTTCCTAATCTTTTTAACATTTGCTACAATGCTTACAAATTTTTTTTGCAATAAAATATTAAATATTTATCTATGTATGCAATGATTTCTTCGCAGTTATGTAGATTTGTTGTGCATGCACACAAACGCTTAAATGAACTTCCCACTAAACGGTGAGATATCTGTGAAATTGGAATAACCAAGATTCAAAAATATGTTTAAAAAAATGATGTTCACTAAATTCATTTTGTTAGGTTCTGATGGGAATAGTTGGTGAATACTAAATTAAATAATATGCATGTAAATTATTTAGTTAGGTTAGGCAAGGGTAAATTGGTATACATCCATATCTAATAAATGTTGGGAATTTATTGCAATGGTTGGTCATATCGATTTCACATCTACGTGGTTTCATCTACCAATTCCACTCTATAAACTTTTTATATATTTTTGCACACGTTCACTATTCTGCAGGACTTAGAAAAATTATTAGGAAAGGTAAACTGAAGTTTTTCATTTTTTTCTCACATAATGGAAACTTTATCTCTAAATTTCTGTTATCTTTTAAGATTTTATTTTTTACACTTACAGGTGTTCATAACTTAACCTACACAAGAAATTTAATCTATAAAAATATGTTAGCGTGATTTAGTTTAGTTAACCTTTATCAGGTTAAATCAATTTAAGATTAAACTTCCGAGTTAGCAACATGAAGGTAGAAGCATTAGATCCAGTTACCTAAAATGTTATACGTATGTAGACTTCCCCCCTCCATGGTATCTTTACCTTGTCGTGGTGGAGTGGCTTGCGTGCTTAAATGATCCTTAGAGCTATGCTGGCGGTAGCATTGCTGCCGATAGGGTTACCCATGCCGGACTGGTCGAAGGTGATAAGCCAGACGAAAAAAGTACCTTGGGCGAAAGAGTGACGATCTTTCACCGTAAAAATACAACCGTCAAGAAATGCGGACATGGGTTCATCTGGGGTAAAATTTTCTGGAGGTCAAATAGTCCCCCATTCGGTTCTCCGGGCGGGGACTACTTCAGGGAACACATGCCAAAGGCTCAAACACAGGGACATGTTCCTAGGAACATGGAATGTTAGGACTTTATACAATAGCGGGGCACTAGAGATATTAACGCGGGAATTAGATAAATCACCCTTGGATATAGTCGCTTTGCAGGACGTTAGGTGGCCAGGAGTAGGTAGTCAGGGATGAGGAAGCTTTGCATTATACTATGGGGGTGCAGAAAGACCTGCATTTGGAACGGGATTTTTAGTCAGAAGGAGGATCCTATCCGCTATCCGAGATATTAAGTTTGTTAGTGATAGGATATCATACATAATTCTAAAGGGTAAACGACATGATTTTATAATTGTAAATGTACATGCCCCCACAGAAGATAAAGGATGAGTTCTATGAAGAACTAGAATGCTTATTTGATAGCCTTTCACGATATCATATGAAAATTATCTTAGGAGATTTTAATGCAAAAGTGGGGCGGGAAGATATATTCAAACCAACAATAGGCAAATACAGTCTTCATGAAGATAGTAACGACAACGGGGTTAGATTAGTCACATTTGCCACATCAAAGAATCTCACTGTTAAGAGCACAACATTTCAGCATACGGATATTCATAAATACACCTGGATGTCCCCAGATGTAGAAACTCGGAACCAGATAGATCATGTATTAGTGGATAAACGCTGGCACAGTAGCATCATTGATGTTAGATCAGTTAGAGGGACAGACTGCAATTCAGATCATCATCTGTTCGGAGTGAAAATCAGACAACGGCTATCGCTTATGAGAGGAACAAACGCTAAAGATGATTCTGTAAAATATGAATTTAAAAACTTGAAAAATGATGAAATGCGGCAAGAATACCAAATCAAAATTGCTAATAGATTTGAAGTACTGGAATCTTCAGATGACAATGTGGCAAACGAAGAAGAAACTGATATAAATAAAGAATGGGAGGCTATAAGAGATACTATTAAATTGTCAGCATCAGAAATCATTGGTTGTTTAAAAAAGAGGCAAAACTAGAAATGGTTTGATGAGGAATGTGCCGACATTGTAAAAGAAAAGAAAGCTAGCAAAAATGAAATGGTTACACGAGCCAAATGAGGTAAATTTAGAGCAATTGGGTAGTGTTAGACGGGAAACCACGAAGTTACTAAAGAGTAAAAAGAGGGAATATTTGAGAGAGAAGATTAATGATCTTGAAATGAATGCAAAAAATAGGAACATTAGAGAATTATATCAGGGAATTAGTATAGAGAAGAAAGGGTTTCAGGCTAGAACAAACATAATTCGGAATGAAAATGGGGATATGATTGCAGATTCTAGGAGTATATTAAATAGGTGGAAATGTTACTTTAATCAGCTATTAAATGTGCATACAGAACAGGACATTGAGGAGGATAAGTTACAGACAGCAGAAATGCTAGTCGCAGAGCCAAGTGCATTAGAGGTTGAAATGGCAATTCAAAAATTGAAGATGTATAAAGCATCAGGTTCAGATGAGATCCCAGCAGAACTGATAAAATCAGGGGGAGAAAAATTGATGGACAAGATACGCTGGTTGCTTAGTATGATTTGGTAAAAAGAAGCTCTTCCAGATGAATGGAAGGAATCAATTATCGTACCAATTTATAAGAAAGGAGATAAAACTGATTGCAACAACTACAGGGGCATCTCATTACTTTCAACTTTGTACAAAATTCTAACAAATATATTAGTAAGCAGACTTACTCACTATATTGATGACATTCTAGGGGATCATCAATGTGCATTTAGAAGAAACAGGTCTACAACAGATCAGATTTTTAGTATAAGACAGATTTTAGAAAAGAAATGGGAATATAATGGTATATGTAGACTTCAAAAAAGCATATGACTCAAGTAAGAGGGAGAATTTATATAGTATCCTGCTGGAGTTCGGAATTCCTAAAAATTTAGTTAGACTTATACGAATGTGTCTAAATGGCTCAAAGAGTAGGGTGCGTATAGGCAAACAGTTTTCAGACACTTTTGAAATCCAGAATGGGTTGAAGCAAGGAGATGCACTATCTCCTCTACTATTTAATTTTGTACTAGAGCATGCCATTAAATCTTTAGAGAATGAGGAAGGCTTACAACTGAATGGTATTAGTAAGCTGTTAGTTTATGCTGATGATGTAGTATTATTGGCCGATAGCGAGGAGATACTAAAGACCAAGACGCACACACTATTGAGTAACACTAAGAAATTAGGACTGGAAGTAAATATCAATAAAACTAAATATATGGTCACACGTAGAAATAGAGTATATACTGGAAATGGACAGCTAATGATAAATGAGGGAAATTTTGAGGAAGTGGCTGAATTCAAATACCTAGGAACAATAATCACAAATAGGAATGAGATGCACAAAGAAATTAAACATAGGCTCAGTTCTGGAAATGCATGCTATTATGCATTGCAGAGACTTTTGATGTCCTAACTCCTTTCAAAAAAAATGTTAAACTCAAAATATATAAAACTATTATTCTACCAGTTACATTATATGGTTGCGAAACATGGACTCTTACTCTAAGGGAGAAAAGGAGATTACGAGTATTTGAGAATAAAGTACTTAGGAAAATTTTTGGACCAAAGAGAGATGAACAGACAGGTGAATGGAGAAGACTATTTAACAATGAAATATATGGTCTTTATAGGAAGCCAGATATAATAAGAACAGTTAAGTCTCGTAGACTGCGATGGGCAGGACATGTTGCACGTATGGGGAATGAAAGACGTGCCTGGAAACTTCTTGTAGGGAAGCCAGGAGGAAAACGCCCAGTTGGTAGACCAAGAATGAGGTGGGAGATCAACATTAACTCTGATTTGAGGGAAGTAGATTATACAGGGAATGAATGGAAAGCATTAGCTCAGGATAGGGATATATGGAGAGCTTATGTCCGCGCGGCCATGAACCTACGGGTTCGATAGTGCCAGTGAGTAAGTAAGTATGTAGACTTCCCAATCACTGTTATAAGGAAATACGCCCATATGATTTGATCTTCACAGCCTCATTTATTCTGTGAAAGAAATATTGATAAATAAGTACACACATTACTGACCAAGATATAAAAAATAATATGAGGTATAAACAAGTTTTTTTAAAGGGATATTACAATTCTAATACAAGCATTATAATGTCACGATGCAAACAAAAATATAGGATATGCCAATTTACATAATTCACAGTTAGGCCTATTATTTGAAAACACGATTTTAAAAAGTGAACAAAATTTAAAAAATGTCATATGTAATCATTCACTTACTTTCCATTAGATGTATTTTCCAGCTTCACTTTCTCTTTCAGATTGTAGAAAATTAATCAGTTGAACTATTAACTTCGATGCATTAAAAATATTATATTTTCAACCTCAAACTTCTTTTCGAACAGTACATAACAATTCTACCGTTGATTTATTTAAATTTAATTCGATATTCGATTTTACATTTCGATTTATTTGTACGTCATTCATCTACAATCGATAAAATAGCGACGGTGGCGTACTCTTAAGATTACCAGAGTACTACGTGGTCAAAAAAATTTTAAAAAAATTGCTTCCAAATCTCCCTATATTGATTCACGGGCCTGGTAGAGACGCTCTATAGATATCTCATTGAGTCGGTGTGTTGACCATATGCCATTCCTGACATCTATGAACAAATAATGTAACTAAATTAACTTTAGTCTAGTGGCTCCTAACAAAGGAGAGACTATGGCTCAACATTGGGCTACGCCATTATAGATAGATATATTGCTACTGTAGCCCCGTACCTTGGGTTTATCATAATTCTTCGCCAGTCCTTCTCTGCTCAAGCCACAATACTCCAATTATTAAATCCCAATATCCAAATGTTTTTCCGTCGCTGTAGCGTAATCGGTAGATTCCCTACCTTCCTCTACGGCAACTCGAGTTCGATTCCCGGCAGGATAGGGCAATTTGAATATCCATCTTGGAACTGGGTGTGTCATGTCCTTGTGTTTATATGTTTGAATAAGCAAAAAGGTTTAAACAAAAGTAAACCTTGGAAGAAAAACAGTGTGAATAAACGAAAATAACAAAGAATGTGAAAAAAAATTCATTAGAAAAATATCAGACCAATGACTTCTAAAAAATGTAATTTAACCGACAATCAACCCATCTTGTCTTGGTCTACCAATTTTCTTTTTCTTTTTAAGTTTGATTAAAAAGAGTTCTTTACAGTTCTCATATCTCTCGTCTCACTAAATGTCAGCCTCTTCCAAACTTTTTTTTACGCTTAACATAATACAACTTCTTAAGATTTTTGTAGTTCAATTTTTGAAAAAGCAACCTTTTTAAGATCACTTCTCTATGCTACGCTTTCGACAAGAAGAGTCATACTATATATTTTATCAATATTTCCTTCATTTGCCACTGGATTAAAAACGGTGGACATATCCATACGATCTTATGTCATTACGTTTTTATCTTAAAGAGAAAATACATGAAGAGATGAAACATTTTAACGGTAGGCCTACCCATGCCAATGCTACAAAATAATGATTGTTTACGATGCTGCAACTTCAGGGACCATCTCCAGAATGTCTAGTCTGACTATTTAACTCATGCCCCAAATGGTAGTCATTGAGCAAACACGTTTCAATGAATTTTATTTTACAAACAATGATAGTCGTGTTTCATTTCGATATTTATCGAATTTTCTTTACCATTTCCTGTATTTGTGATAACGCTCCTCCTTTTTAAGATTATGAATAGACTAGAGCATTATTTTGCAGTGATGACTCTCCAACATATACATTGAATATAGCAAATAATGAACAGATTCTATGGAACTATACATTTCATAATTGTGTTTTCAAAAATTGTGCTTTTTAAAAAATAAATTAATAACCTATAATGTTGGTTATAATTAGGGTTAGGATATTTAGGTGCACAACTATTTTCGCAGGGTAAATTAAAGCTCTTTCGAAAGATGCCACAGTATGCAATTTTATCTCTAGTTGAGGAAGGAGGCATTTATACAAGCACACTTTTCCCTGTTGTGGGAACTCTATCCCCTGTTTTCCCAACCGTACCCACAATCCCCCTTTCTACCCTTTTATTTGCTTTTCAATAAACCTCTAGAGAACATTTTATCATTTATAAGAGATATGACTTGTGAGTTACATTCCATTTCTATATGGTTTTGTTTGAATCAATAAAAAGATATTTAAGTAATTTTATTTTAACGTCTTCAACATATGAACAGTAAATGCGGCACTGAAAGCACCCTCCAATAATGGAAAATAATTGTGTGTACGGCAAATCCTATTTCTCTCACTTTACTAAAATAAATATCCTGCAATAATGGAAATCGTTTTAATTTCACCGGAATCAGTAGCCTGCTGTTCGTGTAAGTTTGTTACTATAACAGTTATGTTTATTTACTTCTGATGAGTGATAATTTGATGTACTTGTCTGTAACTCAATAAACTAGAATAGGAAAAAGGATTTGTTGAATTAGTTGAATAATACAGCATCTTTTTGTCCCTTTTTTGCCTTATTTAACACCATTTCCCTTACTTAATTGTATGAAATTTACACCTTAAAATGTTAACACTGATTATAATATACAGTTTGATGTGTTTCATTTTTTGTTATCCCCAGGATACATTCTTACAATATTGTGATCCTATTTGGCAATAAATAATATGATCAAGTTGCAGTGATGAACAAATTACACATAATCACACATTTCTGATTTGTTTTCAAAGATCGCCGTTTACATTAAATATACAGATATTTTAAAATATCGATAAATATACTTAAATAATTATTTTCGAGTAAACAGCTTAATTTTATCCGTTAAATAGTCCTAATAAATGTCATTCATGATTTCCAAATCTTGGATAAATTCCCGAGTCACTCGTGACTCGTGAATTTATCGAAGATTTGGAAATCACTCGTGACATTACTTATAATAAACAATCACTGATAAGTAGATTAAAATACTTGAATGAGGACAATTCCAACAATGTCTGTGGAATTCGTTAACTCTTTCTTCGAGAAAATGATGTTTAATGATTATATTTAAATGTCTAAAATGACTCTCTAGTGGAAATACTCTGAATCTACAAATGGTTTGACATGTTCTTAAAAAAACACCTCTCAGAAACTGTAACCATCATTCAAATAACCATGAATAATTGTGAATTGAGTAGAGATCAGGTTAATTAGGGCCAAGTCAAAAAATCAATCGAAACGAACAACCAAATATATATATATATATATATATATAACTGCTAAACTAATGTTTGTTACTTATATCAGTTCAATTCTCCGGCATTTCAGTGTCCAGATAGTTTTTAGAAAATCTATGTTTCTTAACTTTTACGGATAGATCTAGATGTTTCAAATCTGTCACGCCAGGGTTTATCCGCAATGAATTGTTACACCAAGCAGAACACAAAAAAGGAAAATAATGAATTATTTACATGATAACCGCAAATCCTTTCACATTTTCATATAGCGACCTGTTGAAAAGACATGTATCATTAGTCACTTGTTTTATACACATATCAGGCCTCAGTTGTCCTAACAGCTTAGCCATAAATCTGTCTTCAAAACATAATATTTTGCTTTGTAATTATTTGATTTAATTCATCGTGAACACTTTCACACCACCAAAACTCATAATAAGAAGTTAACACCACAGATGGAAGATACTGGTCAAGCGATTGGTTTTAGGGAATCTTTGGTAACACTAATGTAGTATCAGTTGTTTCTTATTAACATACTATATTAGGAAAGTGCTCGCCCATTGATGAGTAACCTAGTACAGACCCTTAGTACACCCTTGAAGCCTGAGGGAGTGAATGAACTCGGGCATTTTTCTGCCTGCATTACTTTCGCCATCGAAGTCACAGTATGGATGTGCCCCAAACTGTACCTGAAGTTAAAACGCTCTGTATCGTGAATACTGCCAACGGCAATACTCCTAAATAACATTGACCTTATACGGGAGATTCTGTTCACAATGATTGTGTGTCCCAGGTAACGAGAATTCGTACTTCTCTTTGTGCTTAACACTGTATGCAAATAAATTACCTTCATCCAAAATGATAAATATTTATATTACATACCACTAGATAATCGCAAGAGCATTTTAAATAATATCAGTAAATAAATAAATATATTATAAGAGGGGCACCTGCCCTGTGTCCATAAGGACTGGTCACCCCTGGAAATAACACTTCTATATCTAAATTAAACTCTAGTAATTTAACTGTACGCATTTGTGTGAATTTACGTCCAATGTTCTGTTGTACAGATGGTAGTGCTCATTCTCTGAGCTCAAGCAGACCTGAATATGACGTCGCGTAATACGTGCGAGAAGCACATCAAATAAATGTGACGCACGTTTTATTAGGTGATGCAGTTAAATTTTATGAACCGTGAGAACAGAGTTCATCTTACATTTGTTTCTACTGAAGCATTTTCTCAATTTCCAAGTACTTTATGCTAGTTAATTTCCTTTTATCCCTTTAGTCTTTTTCATGTAGATTATTTCCAACAACATTTAGAGAGTGGACATGCTTCATTTTATTTATAATGCATTAGCGAAATGATAATTATTACACTGGACGTTATAAAATTATAATTTATATTCTAACGTTTTATACATTTTATCGGAAAGCCGTAAGAGTAAGTAAAGAGCATTATGAGGTAGAAGCTTCAGTGAAAATATTCATTCTTATATTAGATTTTCTTCACATTAGTGGATGTCATTTCGAGTTTGAAGTAAATAAAATAGGTAAAGCGTTTTATTATTAAACCAAGACAACAAGAAATAAAGAATGAATTTTAAAATCCAGGCTATAAAAATGAAATGAGGAGCTAAAATTCAGTGCCTGGCACGTTCACGTTTGGTAAAAATCATTAAAAATTATGGCTTTCACACTTATCTCGGTCGTTTTGGTCCTGTAGTCAAATATAGCCTTGCATTTCATCAGAGCTGTCATCAATCAGCTCAACTAGCCCGAAAAGTGTTGAGTGAAATTTAGCTAATTCGGAAAATATGAAGCTATTGATGTTGTTCTCATGAAAAGATTTTAAACAATTTTCAGCGAATATGACAATGCCCAAAATTTATATTTTGTATATATATATATATATATATATATATATAGAGAGAGAGAGAGAGAGAGAGAGAGAGAGAGATAGAGAGGGAGGGAGAGAGAGGGAGAGAGTTTTGTAAAAAAACACCTACAATGGAGGTGAGGTAGTATATTGAGATATGTTGATCATTTTTAATAAGTACCAATGTCCGAATATAATGCGTTTTCACACAATGACTAGCTAATTATCTCTCAAGATCAGTGTTAGTTTGAAATATTTGAAGGCTCATTACTGGACAACTCGTCACAATTACGGAACCTATGATACGTGGTTTCGCAACGGAATGTATTTAAAAAATGACGGAGCTCTGTTCACTTGCATGCCAATGTGAGGAGACATTTTATATACCACGTATCAATTCGAGGAGGACGAGTCCCATGGCCTCAGAGATCACCTGATCTTAAACCTCTCGACTACTTTGTGGGGCGACATGAAACAGTCCAGTAGAGTCACGTGTGGATCTTAGAGACCGAATCCACGCTGCTACAGAAACAATTCAAACGAGGTCAGGCGTATTTTGAACGTGTGCGCCAGTCACTACACCGTCGATATACGCTCTGCAATGAGATGGGAGGTGGATATTTTTAAAACTTAATATTACTGTGACAGTATTGTCAAGTATTGAGTCTTGAAATCCAACTAACGGAACTCGCGAGAAGTTACGTACTCATAGCGCGAAAACGCGTCATTTCCGGACATGGGTACCTTATCAAAAATGATAAACACATCTCAATATATCACCTCACCTCCGTTGTCGGTGGGTTTTGCAACACCCTGTATATATAACTTTTTTATATATATATATATATATATATTTATATATATATATATCCATAGTAATTCTGCCCGAAGGCAGGTCCTTCACTGCAATCATAGCATTTGCATGCTATGCTTGCAGCTTTACTAGGGAATTGTAGATATGGTAGCTTCCCGTTGCTTTCCACACTGGTGAAGGATGAGGATGATGTTAATGATAAGTATGATGATGGCCATATGATTTCGGGGACCGTTTGGGCCTTAACGTTTCCTGACATTTGTCTTACAGGTGAGGAAAAACCCCAATAAAAACCTCACCCAGAAAAACTGCCCCGACCGGGGATCGAACCCAGGCCCGCTGCGTGACAAGGCAGCACGCTAACTCGAGACCACAACGGTGGACTTTCCAGTCCTGTTGTATGCAGATGATTTAATTATCTGTTCCAAGACAATCAAGGGATTGCAAAGAGTTCTTGACCTACTGGAAATATACTGTAGGAATTGGGGATTGACTGTAAATGTTAGTAACACAAAAACAATGACCTTTAAAAATGGGACGGTTTATGGTAGAGCAGAGGAATGGAAATACAGAGATCAAGTACTTCAAAACGTGAAACATTTTGAATATCTTGGTACGACGTTGAAAATGAACGGAAAGTGGAAAAACATATTGATATAGCATTATTTAAAGGGAGGGGACAACTTAACAGTGTACTCGGTATTCTGGGTCGAGTGCCTGATATTCCAGTCAGCACATTAGAAAAAATGTATGGAGCGATGGTCAGGCCAGTAATGCACTATGGTAGTGATATTTGGGGTTTTATATATGTATATATATTTATTTTGTAATATATTTTAGAAAATGCGTATATACCTTATTTAGTACTTCCGTTATTTATAACATCTAAATATACAAGCGTTACTGCTATAAAGTAAATATTATCTTTAAAAATACTAACAAAGAACCGATAAAAAGAAAAACGAAGATATAAGAACAGAACTTAACATATTTAATCTCTGCGAAAGAATAAAATACTATCAAAATGCTTACCTTCAGCACGTATTACGAATGAATGAAAATCGCATACCAAGAAGAATGTATAATTATAAACCAAAAGGGAGAAGATTGTTGGGAAGACCATTGAAGAGATGGAAGGACCAATTCGACAGAAGAAAGGATTTCGTTTGAGAGAAATACAGACAATTATAAACGTTTATAAAACGATATTGAAGGAGAACCTTCACACGGCGATTAGAGATTATTATTGGTATTTATTATTAATATTAGTATTATTTATTTTTATTATATTATTAGTATTATTATATTATTATTGGTATTTATTATTATTTATTAATATATTATTATTATTATTATTATTATTATTATTATTATTATTATTATTATTATTATTATTATTATTATTATTATTATTATTATTATTATTATTACAATTATTGGTATTCATTATTAGTATTAGTATTAGCATTATTTATTAATATTAGTAGAAGTATTACTAACTGAAAATATATAAAACTATTATTCTACCAGTTATATTATATGGATGCGAAACATGGACTCTTACTTTAAGGGAGGAAAGGAGATTACAAGTATTTGAGAATAAAGTACTTAGGAAAATTTTTGGACCAAAGAGAGATGAAGAGACAGGTGAATGGAGAAGACTACATAACAATGAACTACATGGTCTTTATAGGAAGCCAGATATAATAAGAACAGTTAAGTCTCGTAGACTGCGATGGGCAGGACATGTTGCACGTATGGGGAATGAAAGACTTGCATGGAAGCTTCTTGTAGGAAAGCCAGAGGGAAGACGCCCAGTTAGTAGACCAAGAATGAGATGGGAAAATAACATTAACTATGATTTGAGGGAAGTAGATTATACAGGGAATGATTGGAAAGCAATAGCTCAGGATAGGGATGTATGGAGAGCATATGTCCATGCGGCCATGAACCTACGGGTTCGATAGTGCCAGTGAGTAAGTAAGTAAGTAAGTATTAGTATTACTATTTTATTATTATTATTTAATAATAATATTATTATTATCATTATTGTTTTGGGGAGTTCGAGCTTTTTGTAATTCCTCGTAGCGGGTAACCGGCCTGCTGCCGAGTAATCCAATGGTGGGGCTGCCACTTCAAAGCATTTGAACATGCTTCCATCTGTACAAACCCCGGGTGGAGGGCTGCCTCTTCCGCTCGTCTCGCCTTTATTGAAGCTTGTTCTTTTTGCCGATCCAACCGTTGAGGTCTTCACCCGTATCCCTGGGCAGGGGCCCTCGTTATACCCCGAGAGATTGGGTCCTTGACAGAACTTAGTCACTAAGATTCTTAGTGTTCATCCCCGCGACGAGAACGCGCCTGTCAAGAATTACCCAGCTGTATACAGTTCCGGCGTATGCCCCCTGTACACACTGGCCCAGGTTAATAGCCTCGTCTAAAACCAAGGCTAATAGCAGCAAAATTTGGACATGAAGAAGAAATTAGGGAAATTTCAACAGATATGTGGTTCAATAAGAAGATATTTAAGAAATAATACCACAAGGGAAACTCAATTAAAATTTTACAAAACACTAGCCGTTCCAACATTAACATACGGGTCTGAGACTTGGCCTTTAACGATCTCTGATAAAAATAAAATTGAGACAATAGAAATGAGATTTCTCAGATCAGTTGCAGGTGTATCTCTAAGAGATCAAAAGAGAAGTCAAGATATCAGAGATGAACTACAAATTTAATTGGTTTGAACATATGCAAAGAATATCAAATAATCGATTATCAAAACATCTGCTTCATTATAGGCCTCAAGGCCAAATAAACGTAATTGGTTTGAACATATACAAAGAATGCCAAATAATCGTTTATCAAAACAGCTGCTTCATTATAGGCCTCTAGGCCGAAGAAATGTAGGAAGACCAAAACGTCGCTTGAAGGACGACCTGCGCCTGCGGCATGTAGTGCGCCGGGGAGCGGAACGGGCCAACAGGCCCATACCTTGAAGATGATGATGATGAGTATTATTATTATCATTATTAATTTCATTACTATTGTCAGTATTGAATTTCATTGTTGTTAAACAAATATGTTATGAAACCGTAATTGCGTGTCGATTTACTCGTAAGGTTTATCCGCTTGTGAAGCGCGCTTTTTCGCCGTTACAACCACTGTTTACATCTGCTCCGTAGACATCTGGAACCGACTATAGTAAAGCAGCATGCATATCATGAAAATGCTATGAATTCAATGAAAGACCTGCCCTTAGGCAGAACACTACAGAATGCATTATTATTATTCTGAATTTGAACCTTAATATCAAAATATTTCAAAACAAAACATCTGTCAGATTATAGAAAATAATATTTGCATTTAAGTTAGATTTTTTATAAATTTTGTTTGTAATATATCGCAATATCTTCATATATTGATCTAAGTAGCTCCGGATGTTAAGAAGTCTCTAGTAATAAGTCAAGTCTTCGTATTTAGAATTAATAAATGTAAGTCTGTCCATCATCACATTTCTCAATTCTGTTTTCATAGAATGTATACTGTAGATAAAGTAAGCTACAACCGCAAAATGCTGTTAACAATCCATTAAATGGGGTAGGGTCGAATATACAGAAATATGGAGAGGGATATCAAATTCAATGGCGACAGCTGCTGCCACTTAAAATCAAGGAACATCGATGACTTTTTCAGATATAAGGAGTGAATATTGATATGAAATATCGTTCTCGTTATAGAAAATTTCTGTGAAACGAACGCAGTATGAAAAATGCATATCGCGTGAAATACCATTTTTCTTATATCCAATCTCCACTAAAATATCGTAGTTTCACGAATTAAGGTTACTGTTCTAGTTAAGATAAAAGTATTCGTTTAAGTTATTTTAATTATACGGAATGTTGCAGATTCTAATCGACAAACTTATAAAAACTATAGGTTATAGAATTATACATTTAAAATAATATTTCAGTAATAGATTTCGAAGTAACTATAGAGATGATAATATATTGTTAAGGATCATACAAAAAGGTTAAACTTATAAAATGGTACCCGAGATATCTCAGTCAACCTCAATTAAAATTTCGATTAAAAAACCCTCGTTGCTGAAGATGGGACATGTTTTCGAAAGGCCTTGTACACGATTTTTTAACCTAATTTTCAATTGAGGACGACTGAGAGATTGGGAATATTACGTACCATTTCGATGTAAAATAAGTTTGAAGATCGAAACAAAATGGGCTGATATCGTCTGTTTTGTGTTTCAGAATAAGTACTACAGAACTTTAAGGGTTGTTCTGCACCTGTCGAGTCGTGAAAGATCTTCTTGCACGAATTCTGGCGGCCGAAGAAATTATTGAGCACACACAACGGGTCTTGTGGAGCGTGTGTATTAAATCATGCGTCGCAGATATACACGTTGTACAACGAACAACAAGGTCGCTACGTGGAACCACACTTGTAATACTACCCCTGGAAGTCTGTAATACTTATTCTAGAACACAAGATACACTATATCAGCACAATGTGTTTCGATCTTCAAACCTATTTTACATCAAAATGGCACGTTTCCCGACATGGGTTTCTTATATAAACTTCATCTACTCAGTCCCCTCTACAATCTGTAATACTTATTCTGAAACACGCTGTAAACTTATATAATACGTACACGGAGTAACATTCATTTCAGTTCTGATACACGTATACAGGTATTGGTAGACTTATAAAGAGTGAATTGTTTTATGCTTGTTTCTCTGTGCTTGCTAGCATCGATAATATTGCACAGTGTTTGACGATTTTCTGCTATATTTCGCCTATGGCGCATCCCTCTTGATGGTCCAACAATTATCGGCCAGCATATTAGGATTCTATTTGCCTTGATATCTCTTTCCATACCTGAAATCACCTGATGAAAGTATTCCCCATGCTCATCTCTCATTGCGCCAAGATTTTCCGGGAACAAATGTAGGTGCGAGTGCAGGAAGTGTATTTTTAAGGACATATTACAACCCAAATTTTTATAAGATGTTATAACATCATTGACAATATCACGGTAATTTTCCGCCTTTCGGTTTCCCAAAAATCTGTGAGTAACTTTTTTCAATGCTTGCCAAGCTGCTTTCGTATGAGATCGTTATGATCTTCTTGAGTCTATAAATGAGGCTCAGATGAACAGCTTTGTTCAAAAGTGTATCACCAAAATCTGTTTCTTCTTCTTCCTTACTTCCATCAGAATCTGAGCTCTCTTCATCTAATGTCACATATTCTGGAGGCTTTGATATGGACAATTCTTCGCAGTGTGGAACTGGTCTCATTGCAAATTGCAAGTCAGGGTACACCACTGTATGGTTTGATTTTGACGTAATCCCTTTAATGTTTTTAAGCAGAAATAACAGTCAGAGGAGTGATCTTTGGGTTCCCTCCATATCATAGGATAGCAAATGGCATGTGGCGTGTGCCATTCTTCCATGCAGTGAGAAGTATACTACACGATAAACAACAGATATATGGGGCTCAGGTCCTTGTTTGGTCCCCCACTTTACACCCAAAATAAAGTTCATAACACTTTTTACTCAATGAAATTGAATTTAAAAAACTGTGGGTGATGGAGAAATTCCGAACACATATTTGAAAAACACAATAAAAAACTGCATTAAGTACAATTATTGGTACTAATGAGACAAAAATCATGTTGGCAATTGTTATTATACTGGTACGGATACAGAATAGTTTCTTCCCTATCTCCATTTCTACTAAACTAAATGCTCTAACAATGAACAATGTCCACACACGGGGAAGAACCATTAAAATTATAGTTTCGTTGTTGGTAGAATCAAATGAAGAAATTGAGCGTGATGTAATTCTTGTTTTGCCATATGTATGAATCAGAAAAAAATTGAGTCCTAATACATTGTTCAAAGACTTGCTATATTGTTGACAAAATAATTGAAACAGAAATGAAATAAACTGCTAAAGGGAATGTTTTAGGTATATAATATAATATATTATTATTATTATTATTATTATTATTATTATTATTATTATTATTATTATTACACACAACAACAAAGAATTACTCGCAGGCTCGAAATGTATCAATAACTATGTTTTCGGACTCGCAGAAGACGAAAATTCTATTAGTTTTTTCCAATCACCTAACCGGAGTCAGATATTTCGACGACAAACTTTAGCAGAAGTGAACATTTCCGTGAGAGTCGCAGGCGCTATTGTCTCTCAAACTGGTCACCATTATTTTTCTTTTGCGCGGTTTTATTACTCTTAGGGATTGTTAAACCCTCAGGAATACACAGGTATACCAAATTTCCTGATTGCCACTGTCAAATACGTGACGTGAAGACTTCTAATGGCCTCGTTCTGTGCAGTTCGTCTTACAATACATCATTGTGATTGTGAAGTGTCGATATATGCATTATTGTGCATCATTATAAAGAAATTGAATTAAAACAATCTACTATAATATATTTTAACACGTAAGTTTTAGTGTTTTTTTATAATTTTGCAATGTCTCGCCGCTATAAGTATTCTCCTAATTTATTCTGTTACGTATGTGGAGAGTATTGTACAAAATCTCAGCGCAGAACTAGTTATAAAGGCATACAATTTATATTTCGAGAACTATAGTAAATTTGGAGATACTGATAAATATTGGGCCCCCAATTTTTGCTGTACAAACTGCCAAAGGATTTTAATAGGGTGGTTAAATGGTTCGCATTCGTGCATACCATTTGCCATTTCAATGTTGTGGAGGGAACCTACGGACCACATCACTGACTTATTTCTGTATGGTCAATATATCTGGTTTCACTTTAAAAAATAAGCATTCTCTTCAGTATCCAAATTTGCAGTCAGCCATGCGACCTGTTAAACATAGTGATTCTTCACCGAACATGGGTGACGTCAATGATGAACATGGCGAAAGGCTCCACGAAGACATTTTAGAAATGAAAAGGCGTTATAAAGGGAAATCAGTGACCAACATGCTTGCTGATTACTGCTGGCAACTTATCACAGACGTTTCGGAGCCATCTTATCGGCGTAAGTCATCCAGGAAGAAGTTTTGAAAGGTGAGATTTTTGCTACAATTTAAGCATGTGTTGTAACGTAACTACTTATTTATCTTTCTTAGAAAAAAAATAACTTTTTGGATCTTATATGATTTGGGTTTACATAGATCAATTGCTTCTAGCAATATTATTGCAAAAAAATTGAAACTAAGTGCAGATAAGCAATAATATGCGAAATATAACGAAAAACGTTCAACACATCCTCGCAAAAAACTGTTAGGCGATAGAGAAAAATGGACTTCAAATTCGAAATCAGCGCAAGCCAATTAACTAAAATCACCTATTTTCATTTCTGCGAGCGACAAAAATTTCAAATTTGTTGTTGTGTGTTGTTATTATTATTATTATTATTATTATCATCATCATCATCATCATCATCATCATCATCATCATTATTATTATTATTATTATTATTATTATTATTATTATTATACAAAAAACCTCGCACTGACCAGGCCATGTCCAATCAAACACAGATACCCCAATGCTGAACAATCACGACACACCTGACCAACTCGGAGAGAATTCTGACTAAAATCTGGTAAAATACATCGGCATACGATAAAACAAGAAAATCCACTCTATCTGAAAGCCAACTTTAGCAGGCATAAAGTCAAAATGCCAATCAGTCAATAAATTCTCCCCGAAAGCAGAAATGACCTCCGCACTCTTTGACACTAAAGACCAAGCTATATATTTTCTTGGACAGTACCCCAGAAATGTTCCGTGAAAAATCATCATACGAGAGACAATCTACACGCCAGACCCAAGTAACTAGTAACGTCATCCAGGATTTGAATGCTGTGATCAGGGGTGTAGATACAGATATAGAAATCCCTCATCATCACACACTTCGTTCTGTGTTCTCAACTTGGAGCGCTGCTCAACAAGGAGTACAGTGACAGCCTGGAATACGATAGCTAGAAAATTGTTCCGATCTTGGTTACTTCAGCTAACGGGGCTAGCAGAGTGCGAGTAGCACATTTCCAAAACCCGCTCTTTATTTTTTGTCAATATTGCACTATATTTACTACTCTATAGATCTTTGTGTCCTGAATTCAGTGGTGAGATTATTTATTTGACACCCTTTCTTGTTAAAACACACTCTAAAGTTCGTATATTTCCAAAACGTACTATTCTCAAAAACATCTGAAATATAATTTTTATTTTCAAATCATACTATTATTTGTATCAAAACCGTCTATATTTTAAAACTAAGTTTAACTTAGCGTAACATTTATTTCCTAAACCTATTATTTAAGTTTGTTAAAGAAATAATAATAATAATAATAATAATAATAATAATAATAATAATAATAATAATAATAAATAAATTAAGACATCCCTGGACTAAATAAACTACTAAAGGAAATAAGACATACCAGAGAACTATGCAAAGACACAGACTACCAATATACACCAATGAATAAACTTTCTGACTAGACGAATCCACATACAGATAAAAAACTTTAAAAACAATAAACAACTACATGTAGGTTGCAGTTTACACAAGCACCGCTTGGAAAAATAACAAAAAGTTAGTCAAACTCAAAAGGACACAACCAGTCAATTCATGGCAAAAGTGGACTAATATACGACGACCACGACAAAGCTAACACTTCCGCAGACATACTAGAAAACATATTCAGATAAGCCAAACGACGTAACCCTTGACCGAATTCAGGCTAGAATCAGAAGACAAGTTAAAAACTTTTTATGTAATCCAAAAACTTACATTACACCCATATAAGTACGCCAACTGAAGAATCTCTGGCACAAGAGATTTTACCCGTGGCAAGCAGAGGGTTAAGAAGATCATAAACAGACTAGCAAACGAAAATCAACCGGACATGACAGACTAATAGCTTTCTTACTTAAACAACTACTACGTAATGGACTAGTCCACTTGATGAAACTATACATCAATGCCCTGCGTCGCCATTATTTTCCTAAACCCTTCAGAGAAGCCCATATCCTAATTATACTAGCTCTGGTAAAAAAACACTTTTCCCACAGAATTACACACCCATAAACATCCTCGACCATACCAAAACGTTTTACTGTGTATGCGTATTTTTTTTGGAACTTTTGTGTTGCCCCGATGTCTGTGAAGACATCTTACGTCTGTGTTTGCCCGAATCATCTTTCCTTTTGTGTCCGCTAGTTTCCGAACTCACCCTTTCCCCCACTCCTCTGCGCGTATGTACTGCACGAAAGAGGAGATCCGTCCCCTGCGACACGAAACGTTAAGCAGGTGTAAAAGCAGCCGGAATGGCTTCGCATGAACTGCAAGTCTTCCACAGACGTAACAAGTCTTCACAGACATCGGGGCAACTCAAAAGTTACAAAAAAAATTACGCATACACGGTACAAAGTGTTAGAGAAACTAGTTTTACGAAGACTAAAACTCCTCACAACTACAAGTACTACAAAGGATGGTTTCAAATTTACTCACTACTCACATCACACACACTCACAATCAAAAACAAAATCACACTATACGAAACACTAATTACAACACTCATGACATACGCTTGCCTAGCTTGGGGACATGCCGCAAACCTCCATCTCAATCCATTATAAATATTTTAAAACAAAAACAAAAAACTGCGAATCATCCTACGAGCAGATGAAAACACAGATCGCCCTACTACGTGACATAGCAGACCTATCATACCTACGTGACTACATTAGCCGAAGAGCACAAAAAAACACCGAAACATACTCAACACATGAAAATAGACTAATTCGATCCATAGGCAACACACAACACAACTCTACACTCCATTACCGAACACCATTGCACACAAGAATATAAAGATAAAAACCGTAAGACATCCAGAGCCTGAAAATACTAACAAATCAAAAGACACTCATAACCACTCCTTCAGACCCAATACTACACTAGGAGAAGACACTCTCGTAGTGAAAATCATCATCCCACTTAAGTCAAATACCTAAAGTCTTGTGACAAGTCGCCTAACAGGTCGGCACCAATAGAATACTAAATTATGGCTGTTGATTTGCCAAACAATACAGACTAAACTACATCTTTGCACTTATCCTCACCAATACACGCTATCAGATGACTATTCTCCTAGACATATCCAATAAAAACACACCAAAGACCAACGTCTAAAGACAATTTTCTTGTATGTGTAGAAAGCATACGATTAGACCTGGCATGAAAAATTGCTGTTCAAATTGAAGGGATTTGGATACACGGTCGGGATATTGCAAGTTATCTCAGATTATCTGAAAAATTGTATTGTTGTAGTGGCGAAAGTGGGAATTGTGTCTTCTCGAAGAGAAATAGAGGTTGGAGTGCCACAACAATTCTTCATGTTTCAGACATTATACATTATTTATACAGCAGATGTTCCCAGAAGCCAACGGTCGCAATTAGCAATTTATGTCGACGACTAAGCGGTCTTTTCAAAAGGACGATAGCTTAAAATGACGAATAGGAAGGTGCAGAGACATCTTCGAGATATTCAAGAATGGGCCTATAAATGGAAAATTAAAATTGCTAGTAGGAAAACATAAGCGATCATTAAAAAAAGACCACATTGGATGGTGTAGAAGAATTAGAATATAAAAATGATCTGGTAAGATACAGAATCATCGTTTAATTCTTCGAGTAATTTATAACAAAGTGCTAATTTAGCCCAGCATACTAAGGAAATTAAGATTAAGACTAAGTTTTTTCAAAAGACTGGGCCAAATTAGACTCTTGTTAAAACATGAAGCTCTGCCCCTTAAAAATGCAATGATTTATAATGCATGATTAAAATAATTTATGAAATGCGCGGCGCCGGCCTGGTTCATACTGGCTAATGATAAGGATCTGCAGGTCCTTCAGAATACGTGTCTACGACTGATAGGGAATTATTCCCGATGCACCAAGATATCCAAAATACATGCAGTTTGAGAGTAAATCTTGTCTTGGTGTTGCTGAAATATCTAGCTAAAAATATATACACTATAGCAACAGGGAATAATAATCCAATAGTATAGAGCCTAGGAAAATAGAAATACTTGAAAATAGGATTAAAATGTATCGAAATGCTCTACTAGCAGAAACCTTAGGAATGGACAGAAGACAATAAACAAGAAAGTTAATTTTCTTCACATCCATTACGGAATACAGTTTCTTATAGAACCGGTATTCTGAAGGACCTTAATCAGACTCGGCGTCATGATGGCTGAAGGTACTCTATATACCTATATCTGCATTGCGATACTGATGTAGCTGACGTCACATCTGCAATGCGGCAAAACGTCCTGGTGCCATTAGCCAATCAAGAACCTCACTATTACAGACGAGGTAAATTCCAGCCTTTGGTTGTCCCTCTCCAGCTTAAGATTTTTAAAAATATGTTTAGCTTTTAAAACATGTATTTTATTGATTTTATTTTTATTGTTTGTGACAAAGACTTAGTATTTATCTTTTGTGTTTTATTAATTGATATTATTATGTTGAAGTATTTCCTCAACTGCAAGACAAATGTCAGGAAAACTTTAAGGTCCAAACGGTCCCCGAAATCATATGGCCATCATCATCATCAACATCTTTATCATCATCATCATCATCATCATCATCCTTCGCCGGTGTGGAAAGCAACGGGAAGCTACCACACCTACAATTCCCTAGTAAAGCTGCAAACATAGCATGAAAATGCTATGATTGCAGTGAAGGACCTGCCTTCGGACAGATGGATTACGTTTAATATTTTAATTTATAAGCTTGTTATTTAATTTGCTCCACAATATTTTTTTTCTTCGTTTAAGTGATTTTTATTTGAAAAATTGTAATAATATATATCTGTGCTAAAGATTTTAACCCAAAACTTATAGCTTCGCCAAAATAGGGGCGAGGGCTTTTACAATTGTGTTAGTATCCTCTGAACTTAAATATATTTTATTAATAACTCAATACTACTTTAAAAAAATGGTAACATCTTGGTAGAAGATCTGTACTCCTCCTCGGACAGTGGCACTGAAATAGAATCTAGGCAATATAGGACAAAAGGCAAAATGGGGTGTCACTTGTAGAGGTGGTAATGATGGATTCCAACTCCCAAAGAAGTAAGAGCGAATTAAAGACTCGAGGAAATATATCCTACATTCGTTAAGAATAATATATTCGATGTTCTACACGATAACCGTACTCAGTTCATTGAAGGAATAGTATCTACAGATTATACTAACACTAAAGATCCAGTCTTGCAAGTAATACTTCCCTTGTTCTAAACCGCCTCCTCCATATAACGATTGTACAATAATTTTATTTACTAAGGATATGAAAAAACACGTAACACCGCATATATCCGTGATATATTAAATTTTTTGGGTTAAGATACTAAAAATATAGACGTTTACAATAAAATAAAATACAATCCTCAACTAATTATTGTCACCAAAAACACTTCGCAATCCATGCATAGAATTCGCAGCATGTGCGCTGTCTCTGAATCCTGCTAAAACCAGATACAAATCGTTCATTTCTTGTTAATTGCGGAAAAAAAATAAAATTGAAGCTACATAAACGTATGAATCAACTGAACTGTCGAAAAATATTGGACCTATTGCGCACTCACTGTGCACCAACCCCCAAATGTTTGTAGCATGATGAGGAACTTCATGAGTAATATTGGGATTTTCGGTAACCAATATCTATTATTTTGAGTAGAAACGTGACCGTGAAAATGAAACCTCCCTTCATCAGTGAAGAAGGATAAAAGTGGGTACACGTCTCCATTATAATCGGACCGCAAAAACGAATTGCAAAAATTACCAATGATTTGTTGGCCGTGTGCTTGTGACTCTGGCAGAAGGCGCGCTGGTGCTTGTCCGGTCCAGGGCCACCGCGGGACGATCCGACCGAGCTGCGAATGCTCTGTAGTAAAAAAAAATATTTTCTAACTTTGAATCCAATAAGGAAGAATGCTAACAGTATTCAGAATAAAACAGAAAATAACAATACTATCAATAATAACAATGATATTCTATAAGTTTAAAATTTTGTACAAGGCTTAAATATTGGGAGGATACCTGCTAACCTCAAGAAAATGATTCAAAGTCTAAGAACTGCCCCAGACACAATAACAAAAATAGGAAATTTCTTTAAATAATAGGAGCCTTAATTTTTTTTGTTAATATCCCATTTGTTGCTTGTTTGTATTAAAATTATACTAAAAAATACATTAAAAATGGGTAATTATTTAGTTGATGACAGCAAACAATTGAGTTCAATCCGAATAGCTAAAATGAAAAGTTATTGTAAAAGATAATCAACCTTACTAATAATAAACACTATGATAATATTAACACAAAAACGAAGCAAATAGGAAATTAACAAAAATGCATTGACGCTCAAATGTTTTTAAGAAACATTAGATTTTAACAGGTTCTCAGGTTCTAATCCCAATTCAGGCGTTAATTTTTGTTTTCCAATTATATTTTTTCCATCATCGCGAATGTTAAAATTTAAATTACAACATCGAAATTATAAGCTTTACTGCTGTAATAGTTATGTAAAAATTCTCATAAAATGCCGTCTTGAATAAGAACCTGTCAAATGGCATTATGAACTCTATCTTGGAAGAGAGAATTATACATGAGACAAATATTTTTACATTTTTGCTCTTACTATTGCTCACTTGTGAAACACAATTACTAATTTTGTCAGTCATTACATTAAGTGATTTGAAATGGATATTTATATGTGAAGAGTAAACTATAATAATGATCCAGTAATATATCTGCTTGTGGTAGCCATCTTCATACTACAGTAGTAATGTGGAAGGAAAGCATACCTGAAATGATTAATCGTACTTTGGGAACTAGGATGACAAATAAGATACAGGTCCTACATATATAATTTACTGAATCTTCTCTCTACAAATGTTAGATTTTATTTTCATTTTTCATTTTGCAGAATTACAATTCGAAGAGAATTTTTTAGGATTTCTCTTCTGGATTGATATATAAAAACCTTCCTCTGATCCCAAGACTACTTCTATAATACGTGTAAGCTTTTCTCTCAATGAATATATCTTGTAATTACGTATGATATATGAAAGCAAGACCTTTATCTCTAGCATTGCATACTTCTTTCCTATGCAGTTTCTAGGTCCTGCACTAAATGGGATGTAAGCATACTTGTGTCTATTTTCTGACTCTGGAAGAAAGCGATCGGGATCAAACTTCTCAGGATTTTTGTAGATTTCTGGATTTTTATGGACGTGAATGATAGGAATATGTATCATCATTCCTTTTGGTATAGTGTGGCCACCTGAAACGAAAACAAGCAGCTGTTAATAACATGTATAGTTTTAATGCATATCTCAAATATTGGCACTGGTATGCTGTTTACACATGTCATGGCAGGGAATGCAGGAAGGATAGAAGTTGTGCTCCATATCCTGCTTATCATTTATGATGGGATTCATTAGTTAGGAGCCATAGAACTAGATGAGAGCGACAGACTATGCAGTGTCAAGGTTTGATTACTCTGTTGATATTCTATAACCATATGATTTCAGCTGTTAGGATTGCTTGTAACAAATCCTACTATAAATCATCAATTAATCCACTCAAAATTCACTTTCAAAGAAAAGAGCTTTAATTGTATTTTAAAGAAAGCTAAATTTTGGCAGTCCCTAATGTCTTGAGGTAAGAATGTATAGAGTCTGGCAGTAAATGGAATGTGAATAATTGGAGATTGCGATAGAATGATAGCAGATGGAAAGCGAGAGAATAAGTAACTTGGTATATATAATTATGTATACCAGAGTAAAGGAATGAATTTTTCTACAATCATAGAAATGGAGCCAAAACAGTTCATAGAAGTATAAAGATATATGGCCATCTTTCCAAGTACTGAATATATATATTATAAAGCATAAGAAAATGAAAAGTGTAGGTAAATTATGAATTTCAGTATAGTAGAAAGCCCCTTATAAATTGTTATTTTTCTAATTCTGCATTTTATTTAATTTTCTGGACTTTTCTTAATTTATAATATTGTTACATCGTTTTATGGAGATAAAAAGTAAATTGGCTTATAAACTTAGGGAATAAAAATCTTTTACCTGACTATCGATTGAGGAAAGCTAGTATATTTGTTTTATCATAAGTAATGCCACGAGTGATTTCCAAATTATCGATAAATTCACGACTCACGAAGTGAATAGTGAATTTATCTAGAGAATCTGGAAATCAAGAGTGGCATTTGTTAGGATTATTTAACGAATAAAATTAAGCTGTTTACTCACAAATCATTATTTAACTATAGTTATTTTAAAATATTTATATATTTAATGTAAACGGCGATGTTTTAAAACAAATGAGAAACGATAGGTAGGCTTCATCTGCTTCTTTTGTTTATCACTGCAACCAGATCATACTATTTACTGCCAAAGGAACGCAATATTGTAAGAATGCTCTCCAGTGGAGAAAAAATTAAACATCAAACTGTATATTAATTCATTTCTGATGTCGTATGATGTAAATATGACAATTATATTTTTCTGGATAATTACCTGGGAAAAAATACATTTAAAAAAGTGCAAACAGTGGTTTCTTTTTTGGTGGTATAATAAATCGCTACAAATGTTTTTATATTAACTCCTGCAAGCGCTATGTGTTGACATCTATGCACTATATATATACAATCTGGTAGCCGTATTTCTTACAGGCTCAGTCACTGCAAAATAATGATCAGACCTGTTCAGAATATTAAAAAGGAGGAGCTTTCTTTAATATGGTAAATTTAACACTGATAAATATTTCGTGAAACACGACTCTGATTGGTTTTAAAACAGAAATCATTGAAACGTGATTGGTCATTGACTCCCATTTGGGGCATGAGTTAAATAGTCATTAGTAATTAATAATTCAGAATTACTTAAACACAGAAAGATTAGGTAATTGTTTATGTAGATGTAATTGTCATTTGTACAGAACAGGAATCCCTAGACAATGCATTACTACCTAATGCAGGGGATCAATTGGATGCCCAATGAAAATACCGACCCATAAATATGGGATTACAACCTGTATAGCTGATATTGATGACAACTGCCTATGTACAGAACATTATTAGATTACAGTTAAGTAACTTACCAATCTGCAAATCTTGTGTGATAGTACGAGAGATACCTGGTACACTGGGATGCAGTCTAAGAACTTCTTTGATTACTCTTTCCATGTACTTCATTTCATTGATGTCTTTCATAGTAATTGAACGATCACATCCCTGCAGTATGTTCTCCACTTCCTCATAAACTTTATCCTGTAACATGAAGTAGAATATTCTAAGATTAATAGAATATTGTAAAGTAGGTAAAATAATTAACCTAATGTTATCAGTTTGATAACACTGATTGCATTACAATTAACTCTCGATATTTTTATGGATCTCAAAGAAAATTTACAAAATATTGGAAGAATTTGGCATATCTTGTAAAATAAAATAAAAATTATTAATTAAGTGGCCCTAAAGTAACTCATGCAAACTTTTCTCTTTTTCCATTTTTAACATTTCTAAGTCTACATTAGCTGTACGCGCATGGTCAAAGAACGCTTAATCGAAACAAATGCCAAATTACTGAAACTGATAGATAGATCTAAAGAACTCACAATTTGGGAGAAAATTTACATCCACAGGAATAAAGATAAAACTATGAATTTTGAAATTTCCGAGGAAAAAGAAAAAAATGACTTGGAAGTTCATTGGTCACCCAATAGAGGGAGAAGAAATCAACCTACAGGATGACAACCGCAGATTCAACAGTTAGAATGCAATGACAATGTCGCATAGATGTGACCAAACTATAGTCTGCAGACTATAAAAAAATGCGGCGAGTCTAAATAACTCATTCATAATAAATAAAAGAAACCTCATAGTGTTATTTCCTACAAGTATTAAATAAGAATCACCTGGCATCATGTTAGAATTTTTTCCTCATGTCGGTGAATAACTTATTTCATTGACATATTCTTTAACTACAATACTTCCAAATGTTAATGGAATTTAACTTGTAGTGGAAAAGTTTTGGTACAATTTTTAAACATATCACATCATTCGTTTAACTTCTGGAGTGGGTATCTAAATTTATTTATTTATTTATTTTATTCGGGATTGTTTCTGTCATTTACACAGGCATCCTCAACCAAAATATACATTTTTTTTCTTCCACACTTCCCGGCCTTGCGTGTCTTCTTCTGTCACATTTCTCTTCTTCATGTTTTCTTGAATTTCCTTTATCCACGTTGGCTTTGGTCTACCACGTTTCCCTTTTCCAGGATTTCTTCATTCTCTTGTACAATATCCTTTTCTTTTGTAGATTTATAATTTTGTATTAATTTTGATTCATAATAATATAAATATGTGAAATCTATTATTATTTTTATATAAGTTTTTTGTGGCGAAGTAAATATTGAAGCTGTATTATACAAACATTCAGAGATTAGAAGACTCTAATCTGATTAGATTAGAAGACATGTAGTCTAGTCATGGTTAGTGAGATCAAAGCTATCTTTTCTACAATTTCTATAATTCCACAATAAGTAACAGCAACATCAAAACTGACATGAAAAAACATTCATAATATAGTTGCTTCTTAATGAGTCGTATGTTACTGATGCACAATATTTTTACAAACTGTGTTCTCACTCCCAACACCATAAACATCTATCAGTATTTTGGGATGCATGATTTTAATCCAGTAACATTTTTTTGTCATATGAACATAATAATATATTTTTCAACACTGTAATGAGAAATATATTAGTATTTAAGAAACATTTTATCAACTCACCTCATATCCTTCTCATTATTAAAACCGGCTTCAGAACCTTATTACATGCCATCCTCAATACTTTCACGACCGTTGTTATGTCGTCTTAAGGAACAACCACCTGCTTTTTCTGTTTATAGACAGATGAGCCTTCTCCCTGGTAACTTCTAAATTCATTAATTTCTCTTTCTTGTTATTTTTAATGTAGATTTTTCTCCCAAACTGTGAGCTCTTTAGGTTTTTCAACTTGTTATATTAATTTAGCCTTTCTTTCGGTTTGATGTTTTCAGGCCATGCATGGACGGTTACTGCAGATTTTATACATCATAGCGTTAATTCCTAAAATGTCATTATATTTGTATCTTCCTGCAGTGGCGGTTTCTCCTATTCTGCCAAAGAGCATTGTAGTCAATTTCCAGAAAAAAATAGAGAAGTTGAACTGTGAAACAGTTCGTTTTGTGAATGGTGTATTAAAAATATAGTCCGTTTATATTTCCCATTAAACCCCAATTCCTATGAATGATATCACCTGCACGTCCATTGCTGTGCATATCCCTACCTGCAAAGCAAACTGAATACTCCTTTAACTGTGTATCCTGAGTTCTAGTTAAGTAGATCTGCAGATCTGATCCAGTACCGTTTCTTCATTTCTTTGTTTCTTTGAATTCTCTTTCTTTGATACATGTGGACCTTGATTTTCGAATTACTGCTGGCATAAAGGGGTTTGTGTCTTAAATTCATAAAATGTATGTAATGATGATAATAATAATAATAATAATAATAATAATAATAATAATAATAATAATAATAATAATAATAATAATATAATAATAATAAATGCTTTATTTATTCTGGCAGAGTTAAGGTCATAACGCATTTTCTTCTACTCAACCAGCGCAAATAGACATGTATATATTTATATCATAGATATATAGTATACCGATTAAAATGGATTAAAAAGACATTAAAAGTTGGAATTTCATGTACATGCAACATTTTAAGGCGGGTGAAGGGTGAAATAACTATTTTATACATGTTTTAAGATACATACATGATTTTTGTAGACCCTTTCATGCCATTATAAATAATGTTATACTGAAGTTTCATCCTTCTAGGCTTAAAAGTTTTTGAGTTATTGAAGAAAATTCAATTAAAAATTTGTATATTAAAATTTGTAATTAGTCCCATAATTTTTCAGTACATTTTTAATTTTTTTTCTACAAGACCACTAACTCATTTAGAACAACACTATGCATTAACTTTTCTATATAATTATAATAAAGGAAGATAAAAATATATACATCCTCTGCATATGAAAATGTAATTTTATTGTAAAATTACTACACATATTTCATTTTTTATTTAAAAAACTATCAATGTTGTTTCAACATCCATGCAGAATTGTTAGCCATAGTGTGTGGGACATGCAGTAAAACGTTGGTGCTTCTATCATTAAATTTGTCAATGCTATTATGATTTTAATGTATGAAATGCAATGAAAATATAAATGTGGAAAAGCCAATTTGAAAGTTTGCATATATATATATATATATATTGATTCTTTGTGCACACATTCATGTCATAATAGGTAATATTATACTGAAGTTTCAACCTTCTAGGTATAAAAGTTTTTGAGTTATTGAAGAAAATTCATTAGAAATTTGCATTTAAAATGTTTAATTAGTCCTCCACTAACTGACTCACTGGCACTATCGAACTTGTAGGTTCATGGCCGCGCGGACATAAACTCTCCATACATCCCTATCCTGAGCCAATGTTTTCCAATCATCCCTGTATAATCTACTTCCCTCAATTCATAGTTAATGTTATTCTCCCACCTCATTCTTGGTCTACCGACTGGGCGTTTTCCCTCTGGTTTTCCTACAAGAAGCTTCCAACCACGTCTTTCATTCCCCATTCGTGCCACATGTCCTGCAGTCTACGAGACTTAACTGTTCTCATTTTATCTGGCTTCCTATAAAGACCATATAATTCACTGTTATGCAGTCTTCTCCATTCACCTGTTTGTTCATCAATCTTTGGTCCAAAATTTTCCTAAGAACTTTATTCTCAAATACTGATAATCTCCTTTCCTCCCTAAAATGTATTAGTAAATGTTTGAATTTTTTTCTACAAGACCACTGACTTATTTAGAACATCTTTATGCATTAACGTTTCTATATCATTATAATAAAGGCACAAATATATTATTTCATTCTGGATCTTGCCATTTATTATCACTTTTATCAACACTCTCTGGCCTGTTAACTTCATTATGACATTTGCTCACATTGTCATTTTTCACTAGTTTTTATCTATGTTACGCGGGGGGTCAGTTAAGCCCCGCCGTAATGATAGCGTTAAGTTCACTATTGTTTAAGTGGACTTTGGCCCGAGCGGTTGGCCTTGGTTTTGGAGTATGAGTTCTACATTTAAACATGTTAAAAACACAGTAAACGAAAAAATAGCATTATTTATTAAAATAAAACCAAACATAAAGAAATATTAGATCAATAACATTATAAAACAATTTATTGAAGTCAGCTGAAATCGCCATATTGTCAAACGACAAAATACTAAAGTGTTAAGATTCAGAGAGAGAAATTAATCATTTTAAAATATTCAACTTTGTTCATTATTCTAAGTTCTTTGGACCATTTGGTCCTTTTGAACCGAAAGTGCCTTTTGCGGTTCAGTTATCATCTTCGTGCTCCTTCCCGCTTACGAACATTTGTGAAGCCTGCCAATGTTTCCTGTGTTCCGTGTGGTTACCCCTTCCTTCTTTACCCTTTCCATTGCGCATCTTGGTAGCGCACATCCCTTCTCCTGGCGAACCTGATATATGCTCGGCAATCTCAGTGGACTTGAACAGTCAGTCGATCGGCCTAACAAGTGGCGTTTGGGTTCTTTACGAGTGGATTCAGTGTTGGAATCCTACTCTGGTGTACCATGCAAAGGGCGAAGTTAGCATGGTAATGCAGAAGATAAGCATGTGGATTGTAAACCGAAGAATGGTTGGATTTAATTTAATCTAAGTCAGCATGGAAGAAGGATTTCCGATTCTGCTTAGAGACGTATGAGTGTGATTGTTGGAATGGTATGTCGTTATCTTATTATGTTTTGTTTATTATTGGGGTTTGATTGATTGTTCCAAGATATAGTTCTGTTATTTATATTACTTTATTTTTTTTATAATAATCCACACTTATTTTGTATTAAAAACCAATATTTTATGCTACGCCCCTTGTTCTTATTTAAAGAATAGCCATTGTTCTCTATCCCATAACGAAATTAGTTCAGTCCATGCAAATTATAATCAGTGTTATATTCATATGCATGTTCAAGTGGAAAAAGAAAGATGAATGGTTAGCCGCCTTCTATGGGCCCGAGGCAGGCTGTTTTGTTGTAAATAACTTCGTTGAATGTTTGGAACCCTTTACTAAGTACAGCAGTATCATAACCCAGCGATCCCGGAAGGTAGCAGTAACGTATTCGTATTCGTACTCTTTCTCTCTCTCTACGTACAAAATGATTAAGCAGCACTTGGTTGGTTCTACCAAGTCGCTACAAAATGGTTTCTCAGAGCGTGGTTAAGGGTTTGGTTTTTTGGGTTTAATTGCGCCCAAATGGTAACAAAGTGTTTACTTTGTATTTTTCATATTGAAAGATATGCTGTACTTATGTTGAAGTTATTAAGTACTGGTTTACGTGTTTGTTGTACATTACGTAAACATTGATTCATCTTTCTTCGTTCCAAAACAGAGACTGATTTATGCAAGTAATACTACGTTCGCTTATTGTTGTTTACATCTTGTGTCTATCATACTTTATAAACATGCCTAGCTGGGTGGATGTAATATCCAGAGATAAGCTCGTTTGTGAATTAGGCCTGCTAGGTATAGAGGTTGAAGGTGATGTAAACACATTACGTCAGCGGCTTAAAGATCATATGAATTCTCTCTCCCAGCCTGAACAAATATTAATAAAGCGTAAGTTCATTGTAGATGGTGCAACCCAAGAAGATTATTTGGCAGAACAACACAAGAGCATGAGTGATCGTAGACTTAGTTCTATTAAAGATTTATCTAGTGGAACTGTTTCTAACATTTCTTCTTTTATGGAAGAGAATAATCAGCGGATTTTCCGAGAGTTGATTGGAAAGGTAGATCCCTGTGATGGTGAAGATAAGGAATCGCTAGTGGTCTTCCTCATCAAAATTAACTCGATTTTCGAATTAAAATTGGTTCCCGATGAGTATTTTGTGAACTCAATTTTGAGTTGCATCGGAGGAATCTTATTGAAAATCTGGAGTGAAATTGTTAAGTTGAGATTCTCTTGGATGGAAAGTTTAGAACATGTGAAGTGTTCGTTGTTGCCTCCTAGATTGTTGGAAGACTTTTGGATTAAATTTGTGTCACGTCGATTCCAAATGCCTAAGGAATCTTTGTGGGAATTTATCGCCAATATGCAAGGAGCTGCACTTATGTTGAATCCTTTATTTTCTGAAGAAAAGTTAATTGATCTCATTCTGCAAAATATGTCCCCGGCTACTAGACAGCATTTGATTTTTGCTACAAGACCTCAGAATGTAGCCGAAATGTGTCTCTTAGCCAGGAAAGTGGCGGATTTTGAAATTGCTGAAAGACAGAGGGACTTTAGTGAAAGAAGTAAAACCGACAATTTAAGTAAATCTAATACTTCGACGAATCGTCCTTCTGGGTATTCAAAAAAGAATCTACAGTGTTGGAAATGTCAGCGGTATGGGCATTTGTCCAGAGAATGTCAATCTTAGTTTACGTAGTTTGTTTATATATGTATATATTTTCGTTTGGGATAGTAGAATGTATTACTGATGAGCAACGTATGGGAAAACTTATGTTCAAATGGTCTGAACCGTATGTTGTAAAACGTTTTCTAACACCAGTTACTCTGGAATTGGAAAGCGTCAATGGCCATGTTATGAAACAACATGTGAGTCAGCTAAAAATATGTAGTGATATCCAGTAAATTCAAGCATGTTTGTTATAAATGAAAAAGAGCTGAATGTTAAAGCTAAATTACTATGTATTATGACACATGTTAAATTAGCATATCTATGGTTCTGCTTTCCTGTTTGCGCCTGTTCTTTGTTTCAGTTACCTTTCCTTAAACATTGGCAGTTCTACAGTCTATATGCCTGGAGTGTTCGGCAGTCGAGCGCTTGGAGGATCCGGCCGACCCCCGAGTGCCCAGCTGACCGACATAGTGGCTTTGGAACTATGGATTCCTGGAAAGCGGTGGAACGGGATTGCGATCCGGCAATCCGAGGATTATCGTCACCCGAGTCTTCACCTGGAACGCCGCAATGTTGTGCTATGGCGGCTGAATCAAATTGGAGTCTATTTTTCAGCGCTGGAATAGTCTACATGAAAGCAGGTGTGGTGATCGTGATATTGGGGACGATGGAAGATTTGCTTTGAAGTTACCGCTGGAATCCAATAGTGCTTATGTTCCCCTCCCAACGTGGGATTGCTTCTCTGGACTTTATTTGGAAGTCTATGGACTTTTTCTTTTTACCCGGAGGGTGTAGCGGGAGCTATTGAACCGAAAGTGCCTTTTGCGGTTCAGTTATCATCTTCGTGCTCCTTCCCGCTTACGAACATTTGTGAAGCCTGCCAATGTTTCCTGTGTTCCGTGTGGTTACCCCTTCCTTCTTTACCCTTTCCATTGCGCATCTTGGTAGCGCACATCCCTTCTCCTGGCGAACCTGATATATGCTCGGCAATCTCAGTGGACTTGAACAGTCAGTCGATCGGCCTAACAAGTGGCGTTTGGGTTCTTTACGAGTGGATTCAGTGTTGGAATCCTACTCTGGTGTACCATGCAAAGGGCGAAGTTAGCATGGTAATGCAGAAGATAAGCATGTGGATTGTAAACCGAAGAATGGTTGGATTTAATTTAATCTAAGTCAGCATGGAAGAAGGATTTCCGATTCTGCTTAGAGACGTATGAGTGTGATTGTTGGAATGGTATGTCGTTATCTTATTATGTTTTGTTTATTATTGGGGTTTGATTGATTGTTCCAAGATATAGTTCTGTTATTTATATTACTTTATTTTTTTTATAATAATCCACACTTATTTTGTATTAAAAACCAATATTTTATGTTACGCCCCTTGTTCTTATTTAAAGAATAGCCATTGTTCTCTATCCCATAACGAAATTAGTTCAGTCCATGCAAATTATAATCAGTGTTATATTCATATGCATGTTCAAGTGGAAAAAGAAAGATGAATGGTTAGCCGCCTTCTATGGGCCCGAGGCAGGCTGTTTTGTTGTAAATAACTTCGTTGAATGTTTGGAACCCTTTACTAAGTACAGCAGTATCATAACCCAGCGATCCCGGAAGGTAGCAGTAACGTATTCGTATTCGTACTCTTTCTCTCTCTCTACGTACAAAATGATTAAGCAGCACTTGGTTGGTTCTACCAAGTCGCTACACTTTATTTAATTCTATGTCCGAAAATGACCAAAGAATGATAAAAAAGATTCATATTACCAATGTAGCTGCCACCCCTGCTGGGGGACCGCATTCGGTCCCGCCGCGGTTCTGCCTTCGGTAAAAAAATCGCGAATATTTATATGATAAATTTTAAGTTTCTAATTGGGGAAATTTGGGTGTGGAAAGTCTATGATCTAGTTTGAAGCCTTCATCTATGTCAAAATGGAAAGCTATGTTCTACTTACTGCGCGCACTCATTTCTTTCTTTATCTAATGTGGTCACCTACTTGACCAAATAATTCTGGAATCTTTTGACATGGTTTTGATCCAGGATATAGAGATATGCCTTTTTACTAGCGTTTTTATATTTATATGCGTTTCGATGACTAATATGTTGTTTTCAGTGTGCGTTAATTATCCCCTATGTTCTGAGATAATACACATGTATATGTGTCTATCCGTTATCGTCCTTCTGCAGCCCAGTTTTTATGCATTATGGCAGTTAGGCCCTAGTGTTGGCACAATCATCTCTTTCATCCCTAAGAATTTCGGACATACCCATTAAATAGGAGCTTTTTTCCACTGTCTTTGATAATGTTTATTATAGTTGATCTTTACTACTTCATTCAACACGCGTTAGTGCTCCTTACAATATAGTTTTCCTCGTGTCTTCTACAATTTGCTTCACTACTAAACTTGTGAGAAAATTATGAAATCATAATTCAGGTGTTAATTTGTTACAAACTTGTTGTAATGTGAAAAAGATTTTGATTAGGATGATAATTAATCATACTTGTATTGCTTAACGAATGAGAAAGATAATGATGGAAATAGTAATATGGATGAGGAGAGTTGTAAATAGGATAAGATTTATCCAGATAATTTTATAGGAGGCTTGTGCTAGGAACATGTTATGATACTTACTTGAATTTCAAGGTGGTTGCCGAGAACTTGCATTAGCCAACACAGAGTAATAGCCGCAGTCTCAAATGACTGAAAATTTAAATTAAAAATGAGTTTTCAATGTTGTAAGGTAAAGTTAACAGTGTATTTCAGAAAATGGAGGACATTTTCAGCAACAAAATAGAGCTTGAAAAGTACAATTTGTATAAATTACGGTATAATTTAAGCATTTTAAGTCTGCCATAGATATATGCCCTCATGAAAACCAATACGTTGTTTTTTTAGGGATCAATTCTCATAAAATTCAAACTTCTTATTTAGATTCCATATATTTACAACGGAAAGAAATTCCTCACATAGTAATGTTACTGTTTAAATATTGTCATTGTAATATACATACTAAATAAATGTAATCGATGATGTCATTAAATAGAACAAAGTTGGTTTTTGTTGTTTACAATGTCATACTATTCTCAAACTTAAATTTAATACTTCTCAGCAAATGTCAAAAAGAGAAGTCACACTATCTGATGTCTGCAGTATTAATTGTAAAACCAATTGATCATTTTTACATTTTGATAGTTGACCAAGTGCAGAAGCGTGTAGGATCAAACGCTAGGCCTATAAAAGAATTATGCTCATATGGCTGCTCTCATGTATAATGTATAGGCTATTTTGGATTACCAATTGTCAAATCTACAGGTATATCGCAGTTGAAATTAAGGAAAAGTTTTTAAACTAGTCCTGGAAAGGATACAAAATATGAGGAGAGGTGTAAAACCCGGTTAATTTACTGATTATTCGATCCCCGGTCGGGACAGTTTTTCTGGGGTGAGGTTTTTATCGGGTTTTTTCCTCACCTGTAAGACAAATGTCAGGAAAACTTTAAGGCCCAAACTGTCCCCGAAATCATATGGCCATCGCAATCATCATCATTCATATTCATCTTAGGTTAAGCTTAGGATTAGGGACTCTCCTGGCGCACCACTAGCATCATCATCACCCATCATATCATCGGGTCAACGTAACCCCGCCTTCCAGGCGCCCCAACCTCAGAAGTGGGTTACAAGTACGTCATGTCAGGAGAGAAACCAGGAATGTCGAAAGACAAACCTGGGGCATTTGAAAAAAAATATATTTAAAAAATAATAGATTTTTTAACCGCAAGGATTAGAAAAACAATAGAGCAGCTGGATATTACAAAATAACAGTGGAAATGATAAGCTGTGTGAAATGAAATGGTTTTAATATTTCAAAATGTTGTTGTCGTTGTTGTTGTGCCACAGCCGGCTTTGCTCCTACGTAAACTCCGCGCGTAAAGCATGTTTAAAAATCTTACCTTATAAAATATGCTGGAAATGTCGTCCACCCTAGGCTAAACAGGCATTATATCGGTAAATAACATTCTGATTCACTTTATTAAATTGAGTCACTGTAATGTTTCCGATTTAATTTCTAATATTTTGTTTTAGTTCTTCCAATGCACGAGGATTTGTCTCGTAAACTTTGTGTTTCAGGTTACCCCACAAATAAAAATTACAATATGTTAAATCAGGGCAGCGAGAGGGCCATACACCAACACTAATCACTCTATCTTGAAACACTTGCCTAATTTTATTCATGGACTCCTTTGCTGTATGTGCTGTAGCAGAATCTTGTTGAAACCACCCATATAATTTCTCCTGTTCTGTCAGTTAGCGGAAAAATGGGGTCAAAATGTCATTTCGGCACCTCTCTGCATTTAGAATCTGCTCGTAAAATATTGGACCGATTATTCGTCTAGCGCTAACAGCACACCAAACTTCAACTTTCCCATCAAAATGCTATGCGGATATAAGGTAAGATTTTTATACATGCTTTACGCGCGGAGTTTATGTAGGAACAAAGCCTGCTGTGGCACACCCAACGGCGCACAAGGAAAAAGCCGTGTACCAGTTAGGTTATAAATGAAAAACCCTATACATAAATACATGTTGTGAAAAGATATTGACTAAAGTTTGGTAAATGACGTAGTTGTCAAAAGTAGTGACTACCTTGATTCGCTAATGACTTGGAAATAGAAAAAAAAAATGTGGACTTCAGCTAAATCGTAGAAAGTTACAAGCAAGCGTTACAGGTCATCAGATATTATTAGTTTCAATTAACACGAATATAGTATTGCATCTGTCACTTAATGGGGTCCAAATCCCTTATAGTGAGACAGTAAAAAAAGTAGGAGTATTTATGGATTAAAATATAAATTGGAAACAAAATCTACGAGTATTTATAGATTTAAATCTTAATTGGAGTAAACAAATAAATCACACTTGCAAAATAATCTTCTCAAATATAATTCATTAAATCGTATAAGAAATTGTTTTCCATTTTCTCTGAGGAAAATGATAGTAGAAACACTTGCTATGCCACATATCGATTATTATGATATTCTTTTTTATAGACCTAAATACTGTTCTTATGCAAAAACTTCAACTTGTTCATAATTTTTGCATACATTTTATTTGTGGTATTCGCAAATTTGATCATGTTAGAACACCATTGGAACAACTGCCCTGGCTTCGTCTACAAGATCGTAGAACCGTCCATTCCCTATCTCTTACCTATAAAATATTACACACTACATTACTTAATTATCTATCACGCCACTTCTTTATACTCTCTGATACATATAAATTAGACACACGATCCCATCAGCACATTGTCCTTTAGAACCCTCTTTATCCCAGCTATTACACAAACTCACAGTTTCTGTTGCTAGAACATGGGATTCTCTTCCAACCTATGTCAGAGACTGGCAAACTTTACCATCTTTAAAAAACAAACTGAAAAATAATGTATTAACTAACTGAGAGAAACATTTCATTAATAGTATTTTAACAATTAATAACTTGTAATTACCCCATTAATAAAACAGTAGGCTATTAAGATTTATAAATATTTGTACCTAATGTCTTACATAGGCCTATAAATCATAGATTAATTTATTACAGTTTATTACTTTCTTTGTATTTCTGTATGTATAGTAGATTCGAGATGTTCTTCCTTTCTGTATATATATATATATATATATATATATATATATATATATATATATTTGTTTAGTTTTAATTTCAATTGTCTTTACATTTATTGTATTATTAGGCATATTTGTTATTATTGTTCAATTTAGCCATAAGAACGTATAATCGTATATTATAATATTTTTATATTTCAATGCAACATATGTGTGCCCTAGTTAGCGTAAGGGATGTCCACATGGCTTAACTCTACCAGGCTAAAAAATGTTAGAGGCTTTTCGATTTTATAAATGAAGTAAAATATTTACCTTTCCTGGCAGTAACATATGTTTCCTCCAAGGAAAGTGACGAAACATAGGGAGAATTGGTACATATGATTTTAACTTCAGTTTTTTTAGCGTACATAACACCTCTATGCCATGATAATAATGGCATAATGGCCCCTCTGAATGAAACTCCATCCTTAAATATTCCTCACAGGGAAAGTAGTACAGTATTTTAAGAAAATCAAATCCACAAATTCTAGTCTAGAGAATGTTCGTAAGACTACATGACCATCAAATATTAGGTCTTATTATGTTCTGAATGTATTCAGTTCAATTGAATGAGATTAATTCATTATCATTTTCATATCCACTCTTTATTGTACCATAATTTATATGTATCATTAAAATGTTCAAACACCAATCAAGTTCAGTCTAGTTTCTTACTTTCGAAAATTAATTAGAATCTATAATGTAAAAAAATATATTTCATTTGTTATATTTGAGAGAGAAGATTAATGATCTTGAAATGAATACAAAAATTAGAAATATAAGAGAATTATATCACGGAATTAGGATAGAGAAGAAAGAGTTTCAGGCTAGAACAAATATAATTAAGAATGGAAATGGGTATGTGATTGCAGATTCTGAGAGTATATTAAATACATGGAAATAGTACTTTACAATACGAGGTTGGAAAGGGTTTTTACAGAATCGAGGAAAATATCTCAAAACCGTGCGATAGCCAGGTTTCTAATTCCCGAGATTCTGTAAAACTCTTTACAAACGTTCGTTGTACATTATTTTTTGCGCGATGGTGTTTTCAAAATAATAAATAATAGTAAAATAGTAACATCTTTGTTGGAAATATTTGCGTTCGTTGTAAAAAAATTTGACCGATATTAGTAGTCTGGCCAGTGTATATATGGTAAATGACGAAAATAATTGTTGAGATTAGAGTATGTCTTGATACCAATATAGCATAAAATGGCTGCAAGTACAAATGATTGCAATCAAAATGACGAAAATTGATGAAGCGTGGAAAGTTGTGTGTGCTTCTTTAGTGTGGCAGAGAAATCTAAATTATGATATGAAAAAAACATAAATTTCATTCAGAAAAATGGCTGCAGGAGACGAATTTTTAGTGTAAGTGAAAAAAATATGGTTGCTTACTTCGTGCTTAGGAGTGAAACATTATAGTCTGCAGCGAGTTTGTGGTCAGAATATTCAATGCTGAAGATGATGATAAACTTAAAAGAAGGTATAAATATTGCAGATTTTGTTACACTAGTTAGCTTCTTCAAAAAACAAGAAAATTGGACATAAAGCTAAAAAGTCTAAAAGTTTTCAGTAGAATTTTGTTAAGTCAACTTTCAATATTATTTCAAATAAAGTTCAGTTCATTTAAAATGCAGTGATTTCTTTCGTATAATGTATAATAAAGGGTAGTGGTTTTACTTCCCGCACGTGGGTTGTAATATTGTATATTTAATTAGAGTATAGTTATTTAGGTTATCAACTACCAAATTTTGGAAGTTGAACTTTCAACTTACTTTAATCAGCTATTAAACGTTCATATGCAGAACAGGATATTGAAGAGACAGAAAGTAGAAATGATAGTCACAGAACCAAATGCATTAGAGGTTGAAATGACGATAGAAAAATTTGAAGATGTATAAAGCATCATGTTCAGATGAGATCCCAGCAGGACTGATAAAATCAGGGGGAGAAAAAATGATGAACAATATATAACAGTTGCTTTGTGTGATTTGGGAAAAAGAAGTTCTTCCAAATGAATGTATAGTATCAATTATCGTAACAATCTTTAAGAAAGGAGATAAAAGTGATGACAACAACTACAGGGACATCTCATTACTTTCAACTTCGTAAAAAGTCTAATATATATATATATATATATATATATATATATATATCAGTACCGGTAAGTAGAAGTCTAAAACAGATGTTTAGTATAAGAGAGGTTTTAGAAAAGAAATGGGAATATAATGACATAGTACATCAACTATATGTGGACTTCAAAAAGACATGTGATTCAATTAAGAGGGGAAAGTCAATAATATATTTCTGGAGTTCGGAATTCATAAAAGTTAATATAATAAATTTGGGAATTTTTAACATTATGAGGTTTTATTGATAAGAATCAAATGAATCCTGAATTCATACAGTCGTAAAAACAGCTGACGGTGGTGACGGTGGTCGCCGATACTGCGTTGCTGTGTTTAAAAAAAACATAGAAGTATGAGGTAAGAAGAATTCACGATTCATTTGATTCTTATCATAAAAATTAGTTAGATTTATGCGAACGTGTCCATATGACACAAAGAGTAAGGTTCATGAAGGTAAACAGTTTTCGGTTCCTTTTGAAATTCACAATGGGTTAAAGCAAGGAGATACACTCTCTCCTCTTCTAATCCATTTTGTATTATAGCAAGCCATCAAATGTTTAGATGATGAATAAAGCTAACAACTCAATGATTTTAAACTGTTAGTTTATGCTGATGATGTAGTACTATTGGATGGTAGCGAGTAGATCCTAAAGGCCAACACGCATACTGTAGTCAGCAATACTAGGGAATTAGGACAGGAAGTAAACATCAATAAAACTAAATATATTTTGACACATAGAAATACATTATATAATGGACTTGGATAGCTAAGGTAAAAATAAGGGAAATTTTGAAGAGACGGCTCAATTTAAATATCTAGGAACAATAATTACAAATGGGAATGAGGTGCACAAAGAAATTAAGCATAGGCTCAATTCTGGAAATGCGTGTTGTTATGCATTACAGGAACGAATTCACTCCAACTTCTCTCAAAAAACGTTAAAATGAAAATATATAAAACTATTATTCTACCAGTTATATTATACGGATGCGAAACATGGATTCATACTTTAAGGGAGGAAAGGAGATTACGAGTATTTGCTAATGAGGTTCTTAGGAAAATTTTCGGACCAAAGAGAGATAAACAGACAGGTGGATGGAGACAGCTACAAAATAGTGAACTACATGGCCTTTATAAGAAGCTAAATATAATAAGAACAATCAAGTTTTGTAGATTTGGTTAGGAAGGGCATGTAGCAATAATGGGGAATGAAAGAGTTGCATGTTAACTTCTTGTAGGAAAACACCCAGTTGACAGACCAAGGATGAGGTGGGAGAATGACATTAACCAAGATTTGAGGGAAGTAGATTATCCAGGAGAAAGGGGTGCATGTTAGCGTCTTGTAGAAAAACACCCAGTTGGTAGACAAAGGGTGAGGTGGGAGAATGACTTTAATCATGATTTGAGGGAAGTAGATTATCCAGGTGATGATTGCAAAACATTAGCTCAGGATAGTGATGTATGGAGATCTTATGACCGCGCGGCCATGAATATCCGGGTTCGATAGATAGTAAACTAATTCAAACTCACTGGCACCATCGAACCAGTAGATTTCTAGCCGCGCGGACATAAGCTCCCCATACATCCGAATCATTCCTTGTATAATCTACTTCCCTCAAATAATAGTTAAAGTTATTCTCCCACCTCTTTGTTGATCTACCAACTGGGCGTTTTCCCACTGGTTTTCCTACAAGAAGCTTCCATGCACCTCTTTCATTCCCCATTTGTGCCATATGTCCTGCCAATTGAAGTCTATGAGACTTAACTGTTCTCATTATATCTGGCTTCCTATAAAGGCCATGTAGTTCACTGTTTTGTAGTCTTCTCCATTCACCTGTCTGTTCATCTCACTTTGGTCCAAAAATTTTCCTAAGAGCTTTATTCTCAGATACTCGTAATCTCCTTTCCTCCCTTAAAGTAAGAATCCATGTTTCGCATCCATATAATATAACTACTAGAACAATAGTTTTATATATTTTCAGTTTAACATTTTTTGAAAGGAGTTGGGAGGTCAAGAGTCTCTGTATTGCATAATAGCATGCATTTCCAGAATTGAGTCTATGTTTAATTTCTTTGTGCTTCTCATTTGTATTTGTGATTATTGTTCCTAGGTATTTGAATTCTGCCACCTCCTCAAAATTTCCCTCATTTGTAATTAGCTGTCCGTTTCCATTATATAATGTATTTCTATGTGTGACCATATATTTAGTTTTATTGATATTTACTTCCAGTCCCAATTTCTTAGTGTTACTCAATAGTGTGTGTGTGTGTGTTGCCCTTTAATCTCCTCGTTATCGCCCAATAGTCCTACATCATCAGCATAAACTAACAGCTTATTAATACCATTGAGTTGTAGGCCTTCTTCATCTTCTAAAGATTTGATGGCATGCTCTAGTACAAAATTAAATAGTAGAGGAGATAGTGCATCTCCTTGCTTCAACCCATTGTGGATTTCAAAAATATCCGAAAACTGTTTGCCTACACGCACCCTACTCTTTGTGCCATTTAGACACATTCGTATAAGTCTAACTATTTTTTTAGGAATTCTGAACTCCAGAAGAATACTATGTAACTTCTCCCTCTTAATTGAATCGTACACCTTTTTGAAGTCTATGTATAGTTGATGTACAGTACCATTAAATTCCCATTTCTTTTCTAAAATCAGTCTTAAACTAAGCTAAAATCTGATCTGTTGTAGACCTGTTTCTTCTAAATCCACATTGTCTTCAATCTACTAGGTATGTCTGCTTACTAATATAATTGTTAGAATTTTTTGTATGAAGTTGAAAGTAATGAGATGCCCCTGTAGTTGTTGCAATCAGTTTTATCTCCTTTCTTATAAATTGGTATGATAATCGATTTTTTCCATTCATCTGAAAGAGCTTCTTTATCCCAAATCATATTAAGCAACTGGTGTATTTTGTCCATCAATTTTTCTCCCCCTGATTTTATCAGTTCTGCTGGGATCTCATCTGAACCTGATGCTTTATACAGCTTCAATTTTTCTATCGCCATTTCAACCTCCAATGCACTTGGTTCTGCGATTAGCATTTCTGCTGTCTGTTAATTATCCTCTTCAATATCCTGTTCTGTATGTAATTTAATAGCTGATTAAAGTAACTTTTTCATCTATTTAATATACTCCTGGAGTCTGCAATCATATCTCCATTTTCATTCCTAATTATGTTTGTTCTAGCCTGAAACCCTTTCTTCTCTATCCTAATTCCCCGATATAATTCTCTAATGTTCATATTTTTGGCATTCAATTCAAGATTGATAATCGTCTCTCTCAAATAGTCCCTCTTTTTACTCTTTAGTAACTTCGTGTTTTCCCGTCTAATACTACCCAATTGCTCCAAATTTACCTCATTTGGCTCGTGTAACCATTTATTTTTTCTAGCGTTCATTTCTTTACAATGTCGTCACATTCCTCATCAGACCATTTCTTATCTTGCCTGTTTTTTTAAATATGCAATGCTTTCTGGTGCTGACAATTTAATAGTACCTATTATTTTAAATAACCAATGCTTTCTAATGCTAACAATTTAATAGTATATTTAATAGTCTCCCATTATTTATTTATATCAGTTTCTTCTTCGTTTGCCAGATTGTCATTTTTAGATTCCAGAACTTCAAATCTATTAGTAATTTTTATTTAGTATTCTTGCCGCATTCCTTCATTGTCAAGTTTTTTTAAATCAAAATTTTCAGAATCATCTATAGCGTTTGTCCCTCTCATAAGCGATAGCCATTGTCTGATTTTCACCCTGACCAGATGATGATCCGAATAGCAATCTGTCCCTCTAACTGATCTAATATCGATGATGTTACTGTGCCAGCGTTTGTCCACTAATACGTATTAATCTGGTTTCGAGTTTCGCCATCTGGAAACGTCCAGGTGTATTTATGGATATCCTTATGCTGAAATGTTGTGCTCTTAACAATGAGATGTGGCAAATGTGACTAATCTAACCCCATTGTCGTTATTATCTTCATGAAGACTGAATTTGCCCATTTTTGGTTTGAATATATGTTCCCGTCCCACTTTTACATTAAAATCTCATAAGACAATTTTCGTATGATATCGTGAAAAGCCAACAAATACGCGTTCTAATTCTATAGAACTCATCCTTGATATTGTCATCTGTATCTTCTGTGGAAGCATGTACATTTAGGATTACAAAATCAGGCCATTTACACTTTATAATTATGTATGATATCCTATCACTGACAACCTTAATATCTCGGATAGTGGACAGGAACTTCCGTCAGACTAAAAAAAACCATTCCAAATTCATGTCTTTTTGCACTCTCCTAATATAATGTAATGCTTCCTGATTCCTGACTTCCTTCTCCTGGCCACCTAACTTTCAGTAAAGCGACTATATCCAAGGGTTATTTATCTACTTCCCACGTTAATACCTCTAGCGCCCCGCTATTGTATAAAGTCCTAACATTCCATGTTCCTAGGAACATGTCTTCATATTTATGCCTTTGGCATGTGCTCCCTGAAGTAGTCCCCGCCCGGAGAATCGAATGGGGGACAATTTGACCTCCAGAAAATTTTACACCAGTTGAATCCATGTCCGATTTCTAGACGGTTGTATTTTTACAGTGAAAGATCGTCACTCTTTCGACCAAGGTACCGTACTTTTTTTACGTCTGACTCATCATCTTCGACCAGTCCGGCATGGGTTACCCTATCGGCAGCAATGGAACCGCCGGCATAGCTCTAGGGATCATTTAGGCATGCAAGCCACTCCACCACGACAAGGGAAATATACCATGGAGGATAGAGCCAGTGAGTTAGTAATATATTTCTGGGGAATAGGTGTTAGAAATGAAAGTAAGTAGTGTCCTACTTTAAGAGATAGCATGGAGCATTGAAAATATATGCACCAAAGCGAGGCAAATATAATGGAGAGAATTTCATAACTGTAAGCTACACGAATATTCATGGAAATTAAATTTATAAGAACTGTTAAGTGTTGGGTATGACGTATGGCACGTCTGGGGAATGAATGAGAGGCACTACAACTAGTTTCAGGAAAACCAGACGGAGACATATCCAATAGATAGGTGGGTGAATAATATTAACTATGAAATTGAGGGAGGCAAAATAAATGGAAAATGATTGGAGCTCAGATAAGGATGCATGGAGAGTTTGTAAGCGAGCGGTCATGAACTTCAGGATGTGATAGATGTTAAAATGTACTAAAATGATAACTAATTGTGCTACAGGTCCATGTTTTTCTTATTTTCTTAGAATATTTTTTTCAAAAGTTGGGTATGGACATTTTATAATTAATCATTTGAAATAATAGTTTAGTAAATTAAACGCGAAAGTTTTTTATAGTTTTATAATAATAAACGTATACATACCCTCTTCCAATGTGCCTAGAATGTACGTTAAAAACTTATTAATACTATATCTTATTTTTTTTCATATTTAAGTACACACAAATACATATAAACAGAGTGTATAAGATTATTGAAGATATCACATTAGTGTTTGTTGAACACTTGACATTCTTGGAAGATGCTTACTTTATAAACTTGGATTTAATTTCTATGCTAAATCATCATGCTATCTTTACTTCTCAAGATATCAGTGTATAAAATCTTTTCCTTAATCCCATGATATCACTAATAATGTATTATAGCCTTTTGTTAAGAGAAAATAAAACTGTATAGATACTCACTGCAAAAATGAAGGTAGTAATTTCATCGCAGATGTTCTTTTCTGATAATTGAACTCCATATTCTGTAGCCCCTACTAATACATTTAGAAATGTCGGTATTTTCTTCATTCCTGTTCATAAAATAATTTCATCAATATTTTCAACTTAATTAATTCACAAATTCTTGGCCAGTTTTACCAAAATTTGTCATGACATTTTACTATGATCAGATACAATTTGAAGCTGTAAAGCAGGGCTGTTAAACAGTGTTCAGCTGGTGTGAAAAGACGGCTCCTTCCCACACTATTTAACACTTCGCCGGACAAGCTGACAAGAAAAGTCACTGCATGCAGGTGTGTTGAGTAAACAACCATAGATCAGTTCAACTGAATCGGCAAAATATCTTCAATATATACTGTAAGATAGTTGAATGCAGGCTTTCACGGCCGGTAATCATGATGTTGAGTGATTCCGGGTTCTGTGGCCGTGGTCCATAGTTGGTGTTGATACCAGACGTTTCGCCCTCAACTGCGGAGGGCATCTTCAGTGGCGAGTGCTTCTAGGCGTGTTTCCTGGTCGGAAGCTCTACTTAGAGTGAACGCTGCGGGTGTTGTATTGATACTAGTGGTGGGAGCAGGATGAGCGGGCGTGGCTCTTGCTGATTGGCTAATGGTCGTCTCCTTGTTGTCCCTAGTGTTGATGCATTTATTTTCTAGTGTACGGTACCAGGCCTTAGACAGTTTAATACCTTCCTCTTTTCTGTTAATATTTTCCTTATGGCTTGTGTATTTCTATAGCCTCTCGATATAATCTAGGGAAATAATAGGAAGTTGTGGCTAAAACTTGTGTATCATCGAATAGAATCTGGTGTCCATTCATAATGGCATGTTCTGCTACAGCCGATTTATCCATTTCTCCTTGTCTGCAGTTTCTTTTGTGTTTGAACACAATGTTTTTGTCTTCCTTGGTCCCTATGTCAGGTTTAAGTATATTAGAATGCCAGATTTGAAAGTCTATTTTTTTTTATTCTGCTCAGATGGTTTTCCATTCTTGTTTGTATCTTTCTATATCTTCATCTAAACTTGGTAGGCCTACTCTTAAGTTTTTTCTCTGAAAATAGTGTTAATTTGGTGATCCACCCTATTAATTCCTAAGAGTGAACGTAAGAAGCGCGTTTGAGAATTACCTTTATTTAAAATACAAATTTCACTTCCGTTTTTAGAGCAGCTTTTGATGTGATATTATGTAATCTTAGTTTGTATCTGTCCTAAACTATATACTAAAATGTCTTTTTTATCCCATTCTTTTTATAATAGATTTGTAATTTTGAACCAATGTGACACTTTTGTTCGGCAAATACACATCCTAAGTGTGTCTTTTTATCTACAGATTACATAATGTTAGTAGTTATCATTTCATTCGAAACTCTTTTAATTTTTATCCACAGATGACAGTAACAATGCTGTTCAGCATTGTTAAGCTATTTGAGATGTTTGGGGGATGGGAGGTTTAAGCTCCCACTTTTCTAGGCAATCGGCACTTAATATTAGCCGGGTTATCAGACATGCGTGATAGCCGCATTTACCCCCAAAAGAAGAGTCTATACTCATTTCCGTTACAGGCGAAGTCGATTATAATTTAATAATATTTAATGTATTACAGAATTATCTATGATTTATTATTTTAACTTTACCTTTATCTTTAGTATGATTTACCTCTTGTTTAGCTGAAACCAACCACAGGACCCTGGTGCCATCAGTAGGTTTCGGTAAGTATATAAATCCTGTCCAGACCGGGACTCCAAAACACTTTGCCCTCCCGGCTTAGATGTATGACCTTAAACAAACTACGCTAAGGCGCGGAGACCTCATTACATATTGTTAACATGGCGTTTTTAGATTATATCCACCTCAACTTCTCATTCAATTGCCAACAATTTTCCGTACTTTTTTCGGACAAAAACCATATATATATATATATATATATTTGTATTTCTCTGAGATTCTCATTTACATGCTACTACAATTATATAATTTGTACATTATAAATATCATCATCATCATAGTACATTCACGAATTTAGCCATTTGTTGACCTGTTTCGGCCTCAAGAGAAACACCATCCAGAAGTCTTTCGAGTGGACGTCCTGTCTTCTTCTTCCTGCAGGTTGATATCTTAACATTTGTTTGGGTATTCTGTGATCTTCCATTCGATGAACATGTTGCATCCATCTTGACTTATACTCAGAAATTTTGTTTTCTAAAGATTCCATGTGTAATTCTTCTAAGATGTCTTCATTTTTTTTGTGATCTAATAGTGTGTATCCTGCAGTCCTCCGAAGATATCTCATTTCAGCAGATCTAAGTATCTGTATATCCTTTTGTTTCAATGTCCATACTTCGCTACCAAGTATTTATAATTTTTTTTAAATTACCGTAGATTATTATTTGTGCTAGAAACCTCCTTAAAAACTAAGAATATAAATTATTATATATGAGTCGGAATAATATAACAAAAATAATATTAAATTATAAAGTTGTATCTTATTTTGCAGTGTCAACTGTTGAAATGAATAAAGCAACGTAGGCCTTTCGGGAGCAATCCCGTCATCAGGAGAACGTAGTCGGTTAACTATTCAGCTGGTTGATAGCTGGACATTCCGCTGAGTCCCGTAAGGCCTACATTGTTTTAATCAATTTAACAGTTGAGGAGACTAAAATAAGGTACAATTTTATAATTTTGTAAATTCTCTAACATGTCACCGTAATTTTACCATGAATTTGATTAGAACTCACAATGATTAGAATAGTCTTATCGGTTCTAATGCACTAGCGATTGTTCTGGTTTCGAGGTTCACGGGTTCAAACTCGGCTGAGATTGATGGATTTTAAATGGAATTAAAACAAAATTAAAAAGTTTAATGTCTTCCCTCGGAATTGAAGTAACGCTGCATGATCATGTAGTAGATTTATGACACTTAAAATAAACTGAAGCTAGAAATAAGAGGTCATTAAGCAAAATTTGCCACCTTTGTAAACCTATCATTTAATCGCGGTGATAATGGCTTCATCTGTTAAAGAGCGCCGTTAAACAAAGCACCACTACTAAAAGAGTCGTCTTCCAAAATTGATACTTTATTTACTCACCAAGTGATTCGTCTTCAACATTGGTTGTCCTGGATTTTTTCTCATATGCAAGCTTCTCTCTTTTACTCTTTACAATCTGAAAGAAGAAATAGTAACAAAAAATTGCTTAGGATGTAGCATTTCAGAATCTTAATCAGTACCGGTCGATGAGTTGAAATACTCGGAGTGACCTACATGACTGATTTCTCTAGTTGTCGAGGGAAATTCTTATCTGAAAAGCATACTATTACAATTAATTTCATCATTAATCTTCATAACTGATTTAATGTTGATAAATGTGAATTGGTAATAATATGAATACAGAAAATAAACACCAGAAGGTGATACATAGATTATGCTGATATGCAAAGTTTAACTTTTCCATTGGTATTTCTAACCTAATACATGAATAACCTAATTAAACCAGGCTTCATTTAAATAAAACACATTTTTCCTCCCTCATGTACCAGTTTTTCACAAAATAGAAAATTGCATTGCATTGCTCAATGTTAAGCATTTAATTATAACATCTATAAAGCGTCACTGCTATAAGGTAAAAATATTCTCTTTAATTTGCTTACTTGTTATAGTCAGCTACTAGATGGCAGTGAAGACAGAGTTCTCGCGACAACTAATAATAATGGAGAATATAATACATATATAAGAAAAATAAGTGTTTGAATTGGATTCGCCTGGTAGTGTAATGGATATCACACTGAGGTACAGACTCAGAGATCCAGGTTCGAATCGCGTCCAGGCATTTATTTTTCTTATCATACTTACTTACTCACTGGCACTATCGAACCCGTAGGTTCATGGCCGCGCGGACATACGCTCTCCATACATCCCTACCCTGAGCTAATACTTTCCAATCATTCCCTGTATAATCTACTTCCCTCAAATCATAGTTAATGTTATTCTCCCACCTCATTCTTGGTCTGCCAACTGGGCGTTTTCCTTCTGGCTTTCCTACAAGAAGCTTCCATGCAAGTCTTTCATTCCCCATACGTGCAACATGTCCTGCCCATCGCAGTCTCCGAGACTTAACTGTTCTTATTATATCTGGCTTCCTATAAAGACCATGTAGTTCATTGTTATGTAGTCTTCTCCATTCACCTGTCTGTTCATCTCTCTTTAGTCCAAAAATTTTCCTAAGTACTTTATTCTCAAATACTTGTAATCTCCTTTCCTCCCTTAAAGTAAGAGTCCATGTTTCGCACCCATATAATATAACTGGTAGAATAATAGTTTTATATATTTTCAGTTTAACGATTTTTGAAAGGAGTTGGGATATCAAGAGTCTCTGCAATGCATAATAGCACGCATTTCCAGAATTGAGCGTATGTTTAATTTCTTTATGCATCTCATTCCTATTTGTGATTATTGTTCCTAGGTATTTGAATTCAGCCACTTCCTCAAAATTTCCCTCATTTGTCATTAGCTGTCCATTTCCATTATATAATGAATTTCTACATGTGACCATATATTTATACCATATATACACACACACACACACACAATCTGGTAGCCGTATTTCTTAGAGAGTCGGTCACTGCAAAATAATGCTATGACATATTCAGAATGTTAAAAAGGATATGATTTCTTTATTATGATAAACCTTAGTTCGTAAATTCTGGGCTAAACACGACTGTGATTGGTTGTAAATTAAAAAATCATTGAAATGTGATTGGTAATTTACTCCCATTTGGGGCATGAGTTAAATAGTCTATAAAATTGTTCATTGTATAAAATGGTTGTGTGATAGGTAAAAAGGGATTGCAGTTTCGATATCAACATATCAGTATTTGTAAATAATACACATTTTGCAGGAATCATCCGTACCATTCTTACCATCAAAAGTTTTCAAGTGTCTCAAAATAAAAATAAAGTAAATACTTAAATATTATAATTTTGAACCTAGCATTTAAATTAAAAAATTAAATATATTTCTAGTTTTGAACACTTGCAACATAGAGTCTAAGAATATGACAAGATAATTATTTATCATTGTTCTCATACCTTGATCCACACTACATTCTGTCACCGGTATATCTTGTCACGTTTTATAACCACCGGTCACGTAGCTTTTTTGTCACATTTTAAGTTCGTCTAATGCATCATTATTGTCACAGGTAGGTGAATGTAACAATATTGTGTCTTTAAATTGTGAGTACTACATATCCTTATATATTCAATAATTCTTCTCTACGTTATGTGTGTGTCACTGAACTTCTCCTAAACGATTGAACTTATTTGGATGAAATTTTGAGTGTGTGTTTCAGTGAGTCCCTGGATAGTTTAGATTTACATTTGGACCCGATAGATAGCGCTGCGTTCGAGTAATAGGTTTTTTGTTTGATAAGTTTTTTCATATATTTTTAAGATATTACGCATATCAGAACATAAAACCCCTAAATTTCACCCCACCATTACATCCTACATTTTTTAAATTATAAAAAATAATTGACCATTTTTACCTAACTAACAAATTCATTGGCACTATCGAACCCATAAGTATATGGCGCGCAGAGATAACCTCACCATACATCCTTATCATGAGTTACTGTTTTCCAATCATCCCCTGTATAATTTACTTCCCTCAAATCATAGTTAAAGTAATTCTCCTACCCATAATTCATCTACCAACTGGGCATTTTCCCTCTGGTTTTCCAACAAGACGGTTCCATGCACGTCTTTCATTCCCCATTCGTACCACATGCCTTGCACATCGTAGTCTACAAGACATTATTCTTCTTATTATATCGGGCTTCTAATAAAGACCATGTAGTTCAATGTTATGTAGTCTTCTCCATTAACCTGTCTGTTCACCTCTCTTTGGTCCAAACATTTTCCTAAGAACTTTATTCTCAAATACTCATAATCTCATTTCCTCCCTTAAAGTAAGAGTCCATGTTTCGCATCCAAATAATATAACTGGTAGAATAGTTTTTTTATATATTTTCAGTTTAACGTGTTTTAAAGGGGTTGGGATCTCAAGATTCTCTATAATGCATAATAGCAGGCATTTACAGAATTGAGCCTATATTTAATATCTTTGTGCATCTCATTCCTATTTGTGATTATTGCTCCTAGGTAATTGAATTCAGCCACTTCCACGAAATTTATTTCCATTATATAATGTATTTCTATGTGTGATCATATGTTTAGTTTTATTGATATTTACTTCCACGCCCAATTTCTTGGTTTTACTCAATAGGGTGTGCGTGTTGGCCTTTAGTATCTCCTCGTTATCGCCCAATATTACTACATCATCAGCATAAACTAACAGCTTATTAATACCATTGCGTTGTAGGCCTTCTTCATCCTACAAAGATTTGATGGCACGCTCTAGTACAAAATTAAATAGTAGAGGAGATAGTGCATATCCTTGCTTCAACCGATTGTGGGTTTCAAAGTGCCCCAAAACTGTTTAGCTACACGCACCCTACTCTTTGTGTCATTTAGACACATTCGTATAAGTCTAACTGACTTTTTAGGAATTCCGACCTCCAGCAGGATACTATTTATCTTCTCCCTCTTAATTGAATCGTATGACTTTTTTTGAAGTCTACGTATAGTTGATGTACAGTACCATTATTTTCCATTTATTTTCTAAAATCTGTCTTAAACTAAAAATCTGATCTGTTGTAGACCTGTTTCTTTTAAATCCATATTGATGATCTCCTAGAATGTCATCAATATAAGGACTAAGTCTGGTTACAATACATTTGTTAGAATTTTGTACGAAGTTCAAAATAATGAGATGCCCCTGTAGTTGTTGCAATCAGTTTTATCTCCTTTCTTTTAAATTGGTACAATAATCGTTTCTTTTTATTCATCTGGAACAGCTTGTTTATCCCAAATCATATCAAGCAACTGGAGAATCTTGTCCAATTTTTCTCCCCTCGATTTTGTCAGTTCTGCTGGAATCTCATCTTAACCTGATGATTTATACAGCTTTAATTTTTCTAACGTAATTTCAACCTCTAATGCACTTGGTTCTGCGATTAGCATTTCTGCTCTGTAAATTATCCTCTTCAATATCCTGTTCTATATGTGCATTTAATAGCTCATTAAAGTAACTATTCCATATCTTTAATATACTCCTGGAATCTGCAATCAAATCCCCATTTCCATTCATAATTATTTGTTCTAACCTGAAATCCTTTCTTCTCTACCCTAGTTCCCCGATATAATTCTCTAATGTTCCTATTTTTGGCATTCAATTCAAGATCATTAATATTCTCTCTCAACTAGTCCCTCTTTGTATTCTTTAGTAATCTCGTAGTTTCCGTCTGATACTACCCAATTGCTCTAAATTTACCGTATTTGGCTCGTGTAAGCATTTCATTTTTGCTAGCTTTCTTTTCTTTACAATGTCGGCATATTCCTCATCAAACCATTTCCTATCTTGCCTGTTTTTTTTAAATAACCAATGCTTTCTAATGCTAACAATTTAATAGTATATTTAATAGTCTCCCATTATTTATTTATATAATAATAATAATAATAATAATAGCTTTATTTTACCTGGCAGAGTTAAGGCCTTAAGGCCTTGTCTACCACTCAACCAGGTTTAAAAAAAAATACAAAAGAAAAGTCTTAAATCTAAATTACAATATATATATATATATATAAACGATTACAAGTTATGAATACAATACAATTAATATTTATAATGTATTTTAATTTACTCTAAATTTAACGAATTAAATATATAATATGTACAAGATATATAAAAAAACGAGGAAAAGATTAATGACAAAGTATAAAATTAAATAAATAGAGAAAAATTAATTATTAGACAACAGGTAACTGTATAAGCGTGACTTAAAGGCGCCAAGTGTGCGGCAACCCCTGATATCTTGAGGAAGGAGATTCCAGGAGCGGGCGGAGGCTACTGTGAAGGAAGTAGAATAGGAGGAAGTGCTATGAAGAGGAATTGTTAGCAGACTGCTATCTTGTGACCTAGTGTCAATATTGTGGTATATCAGTTTCTTCTTCGTCTGCCAGATTGTCATCTTTAGATTCCAGAACTTCAAATCTATTAGTTATTTTGATTTAGTATTCTTGCCGCATTTCATCATTTTTCAAGTTTTTTTAATTAAAATTTTTCAGAATAATTTTTAGTGCTTATTCCTCTCATAAGCGATAGTCGTCTGATTTTCACCTTGACCAGATGATGATCCGAATTAATGTATGTCCCTCTAACTCATCTAACGTTTGTCCACTGTTATATGATCTATCTGGTTCCGAGTTTCGCCATCTGGAGATGTCCAGATGTATTTATGAATATCCGTATGCTGAAATGTTGTGCTCTTAACAATAAGTTTACTTGATGTGGCAAAGGTGACTAATCAAACCCCATTGTCGTTACCATCTTCATGAATACTGAATTTGCCTATGTTGGTTTGAATAAATCTTCCCGCCCTACTTTTCAATTAAAATCTCCTAAGCCGATTTTCATATGATATCGTGAAAGGCTGTCAAATGCGCATTCTAATTATTCATAGAACTTGCCATCTTTATCTTCTGTGGGACCACGTACATTTACGATTACAAAATCATTCGTTTACCCTTTAGTGTTATGTATGTTACCCTATCACTGACAAACTTAATATATCCGATAGCGGACAGGATCCTCCCTCTGACTAAAATCCCCGTTCCAAATTCAGGTTTTCCTGCACCCCGCCGTATAATGCAGAGCTTCCTGATTCCTGACTACCTTGTCCCGGTCATCTAACCTCCTATAAAGCGACTAAAATACCCAAGGGTGATTTATCTAATTCACGGGTTAAAACTTCTAGCGCCTCGTTATTGTATAAAGCCCTAACATTCCATGTTCCTAGGAACATGTCCCTATGTTTGAGCGTTTGGCATGGATTCCCTGAAGTAGTCCCCGCCCGGAGAATCGACTGGGGGACTCTTTGACATCCGGAAAATTTTTCCCCAGTGGAACCCATGTCCGCATTTCTGGACGGTTGTATTTTTACGGTGAAATATCGTCACTGTTTCGACCAAGGTACTTTTTTTCGTCTGGCTTCTCATCTTCGTCCAGTCCGGCATGGGTAACTCTATCGGCAGCAATGCTACCGCCGGCATAGCTCTCGGGATCATTTAAGCACGCAACCACTCCACTACGACCATGGAGGGTGACCGTTTTGACCTTCTGAAAATAATTCAGTTATGTTTGTGTACCATGTGTGGGGCTGATGTTGAATTCTGTGGTATTTGACGTTCGCATCAATACACGCGGAAGTCACTTGCGTCGCAAAATAACGAGGAATTGCACTCGTTTCTTGATTTTGCTTTGGGCAACAACAAGCCACACAATGACGAAACGAAAACGTTGAAATGTCAAACTCATTGTTTAAGTATAAAATTATGGAATATTCACCTGAAAAATCTGTCTCCTCAACTTTATTAGTTATTTAACTGTAGCGCTTTCGGACTAGTCCCATCATCGGCAGGATTCATAACTTGTGTTTCACTGAAGATCTGGTAGAGGGGGTTACATGTACTGGGTTCGTTTTCGTTTATCAGATGGTCGTTGTTGTGAACTGCTTTCATAATTTCCATCTCCACGAGTACGTTTATCTTCGCTGGATTATTTTCTCTATGCATTACTGATAAGGTGTTTTCAATATCAATATGCGATGCCCTTCATGGATAATGTGTTTTGCATAGCTTGATATTCCTTCTGCGTGAATAAAGTCTCGAAAATGTTATTTACATCTGATGTTAAAACTTCTGTTTGTTCTTCCTGTATAAAATTTGTTGCAGTTCTTACATTTCAATTTATATAATCCTTTTCTGTTGAAAACGTTATTTTCTTCAATGGTATTGCTTATTATGTTATTAAATTTGTTATTAGTTCTGTATGCTATTTTTACGTTTTTATCGGTTTTCTTTAGTGTATTGGCTAATTTTGACGTTTCGTTTCCTGTGTATGTAAGTGTTATCCATGTTTTCTTGTTGGATAACACTACATATACACGAATATAAATGTCAAAATTAGTCAATACACTAAAGAAAGCCGATAAAAACGTAAAAATAGCATACCGAACTAATAACAAATTAAATAACACAATAAGCAATACCATAGAAGAAAATAACGTTTTCAACAGCAAAGGAGTATATAAATTGACATGTAAGACTGCAACAAATTTTATACAGGAAGAACAAACAGACGTTTTAACATCAGATTTAAAGAACATTTTCGAGACTTTATTCACGCAGAAGGATAATCAAGCTATGCAAAACATGTTATCCATGAAGAACATCGCATGTTAAATATTGAAAACACCCTAACAGTAATGCACAGAGAAACTAATCCAGCGAAGATAAACTGGGAAAGGATGTATAGGGTCAATCCCAGGTTTGTTTGGATAATAAAGGATTTGGTGGGCGCCACATTTATAAAGGACTCCCTCGGTTCATTGAGGAATTCGGGTACTCGGTTTGCTCAGGTTAAAATGTCGGTAGGCATGAGATTCTTTCTCGGGGATTCCACGAGGATTTCGTCAGCAGAATTAATTGTGGTGGATGAATTGTGTTGAATGTAATTTATTATGTCTTGAAACACACTCAAAATAGATAACACTGCACATTTTTTAATTATATTCCCTCGAACTGATCTCACGATCAGCGATGGCGTTTATCATGGGTTTGCTATCGGTCACGAGAAATGTTATGCCTTATTTAAGCTCACTCGGGGACACTCTAATTGTATCTTGAGATTAATATAAAAATGTTTAAGTCCAGAAACTCGAAATACTTCCGCGAAAATTCTAAGTCCTAAAATTCAAGTTACCACTTGTGACCATGCTGCCAGTGTTTAATGAAGACGTGGATAAGGCCCGAACACAAAGCACAAGTGTCTGAGGTTCGTCTTCCTCGCCTATTAATTAAATTAAGTTGTCCCACTATATTGACCTCGTGGACCTGAGATCAGCGCTTAGGCACACGTAACAAATATGATTGGTTAATGTATCTTTATAGTATAATCTGGGAAGGTGTTACAATTTTGTTATTGGTGATTTTGTCGTCGGAGGTTGGGCCCTATCCGTGCTAGCTTCACATACAAGTTTGTTACTTAGGCCACTGAGTTTTTCCCAGGTCATTCTTCTTTATTTCTAGTAGGCCCTAACGCTTGAGTGTTCACTATTTCCACACTTTTTACTAGCGTTGTTTGTCCCAAGTCGAAATTCCCGGTCATATATTCAATTAATGTATTCTGACTGTCAGTGTAGAGCTGTTACGCTCTGCCTCACAAACGATTGCCAGTTAAACCCTGAGAATAAAGGATTTTCTAAGATTCAATATCTTTGTGTATGTCCGTCACATCCAGTCTTCACAAAAGACTAGTAATTTAGTTCCCATAAATGCTACTTTACCCGGGTCATTTCATTTGCCAATTATCATTTCATAATCATATTCTGCTCGCTTTCCTGATTAATTTAAGTATACTCATGACCTAAGTCTGACAGCTCCTTCTCTCAATAGCCTTCTTAATTTTTTATGATTTTAATTATCTGGTATTGTGATTTATTAATTTACACAGTTCCTCTATGCAAAGGAGGCCGAGTTAATGACTGGATACAAAACATATTCGAGGAGATGGAAATTATGAAAGCAGTTCATAACACCGACCATCTGATAAACGAAAACGAACACAGTACATGTACCCCCTCGACCAGATCTTCAGTGAAACACATCCTGACGATGTGGGACTAGTCCCAAAAGCGCTACAGTTAAATAACTAATAAAGTTGAGGAGACTGACCTTTCAGGTGAATATTCCATAATTTTAAATTTTAATTTTGAATAATACCTCAACGTAACATATCATGAATCATAAAAGTTATACTCAATCTTACATGCCACTTACTACTCGTATATCATTTTATCGAAAATTCTAATTCGAAAAAACGTTTGCTAAACCCCCTGATAGCAGGCAAGCGAACGTTCGGACAGAACAACGTCTGTCGGCTCAACTAGTACATAGGCCCCTATATAGGCCCTATATATATATCTCCCGTTCAGGCATTTATTTTTCTTATCATATCGTGTCATTTATTGAAGCCAGTATCATTAAAACCAAGCCTAAATTTTCAAGAATAAGTGACATAAATCATATGCTAGAGTTACTTCAAACTTTAGAACCTATGTATGTAAAAACGGAGGTAAAGTATAGAGGAACAGAGGGAAATGGTACCGATGGGAAAAAATTAGGTGTAGATAAACACCCTAGTAACGATTTAAAAGTGGACGAAGAGGCAGATAGCTTCGTCAAGGATAATTACAATTCCAGGGAGAATAGATACAGTTTCTAGGAACGAGAAGTATCTTAAAAGGAAAGAAAACTGGAACTATAACCAGAGTAGACTAATTGAATACAGACGGCCCAATAATAATGCTAATAGGCAAATAAATGTGTGTAGTATAGCCGGGGGTGCTAAAGTACAGCATAGGCCATTAATAAATGGTAGAATTGTAGAAAATAGGTATATGCCTTATCACGACACAGAGTTTAGAAATGATCGGAGAAGTTACCACAATTACGACAATTATGCAAGCATAAATAATCGTAATTATCATTATAATTCTCAAGGAACTAGGAACATGTAAGATAAAAATCGTTCTAATGACACACGCGGCCAAAACGCGAATTCAGGATCCATTATAGAAAAGTCCGGGAATAGTAATCCAGAAATATGGCACGCACACATTCAAAATAGGTCATATGAAAGATTTAAACAAAAGAAAATGTTGAAATAAACGGTAATACGTGTGTCTAAAAAAAGTGGAGTGCAAAAGAAAAATATATATGCAGAAGAGGACTATTATATATTATTAATTTAAGTATAAAAGTTTATATTTTGTATTTAAGCATTCAGAATTGTAAAATATTGTACACAAAATGTGTTTAAATGTATTGAAAGTTATATGTACCATGTTTTCAAACAATGGTCAGAAAGTGGACGTTGAATCAAAAGAAAAAATTATTCTCAATTGTTTGTCTTTGGATCCAAGAGGCATTATGAAGCGAGGTATAAGCTTTTGTTATACAGTGCTTAACGGTAACTCAAGGGTTGGCAGGTATATGTACCTGGCGAAGTGAAACTAATGTTTATTATAAAAGTTTAAATTTGATTGACGTGTTGAATATGTTAAAATTTGCAAAACAATAAATTTTGTTAAAAGGAATACTTGAGCCATTTTAAAACCTCCTTGGAAAATTAATATAAAAGGCCAAGGATTGTTATTGTTAACACAGTATGGTTAGTTGTTCTCATACGAACACAGTGTGTGGCCTGTTGCTCTCATACACACACACACACACACACACAGTGTGTCCGGTTGCTCTTATACGAGTGCATACAGTGTGGCCGGTGGCTCCGTTACGAAAGCGGGGTGGGCTAGTTTATCATATTACTATATTACTAGTATTCAGAGGAGTCTGTTACTCCTATATTATTACCTAAAGTGTGAATCAATCGATCTACGTAAATATAGAAAGGAGTCTAGATTTGCTCAAGTACCCTTCAAGACATATTAATTCATTGTGTATTGTGTTGTTCATAAGAGGTTCACAGAGTAAACCCGTTTTTAATTAACTACATTACTCATTGTTACTGATCATCGAATTCCTTGTCCTTCACATCGGTAGAACCCAGAAATAGCTTAATCTAAAACGCGCCCTATGAAGAGACTGCCTGCCTTCTTCCGGTTGCAATACATATAAGGTAAAGTGATCCAACTACAGGCCATTGTAAACTCTTGGAGTAGAATGAAGATAAGGTTCCCACATTTTATAGACAATCGACACTTCATGTCAGCCGGTTTGTCAGACCTGGTGACGGCCGCCTTTACCCCCAGAACAAGTGTCTGGTACTCATTTCCATTAGAGACTGTGTCGACCCAGGCTCATGGTGCCACCAGAACGTTTGGGTCAGTTTAAAAATCCTGACCCCACTGAGACTCGAACCTTGACCTTACGGATTGTGGTACATTGCCTTAACCATCTACGCTACGGCGTCCCCCTCACATACACATATATGACATGAAAGGAAGGAAAAATAAATGCCTGAGTCGAGATTTGAACCCTAGTATGTAACTTTGTATGTTTAGCTCTAACCAACTGAGCAACTCAGGATTCCTAACACAAATATTTATTTTTCTTATATATATATATGTGTGTGTGTGTGTGTGTGTGTGTGTGTGTGTGTGTGTGTGTGTGTGTGTGTGTGTGTGTGTTTGTGTGTGTTATTCTCAATTAACACGAGAGGTAGCGGGATATCGTTTCAACTGCCAGCTAGTGGCTACTATAACAAGTTAGCATTTTTAAACAAGATATTTACTTTATAGCAGTAACGCTTGTATGTGTAGGTGATATAACTACATTTTTAACATTAGTAATGTAGGCCAATTATGAAATGAAAAGAAAAACAAATGCCTGAGTCGGGATTTCACTTAACATGTGGCTCGCTAGCGGGAAATATGACTGCGGGAAGTGAGTCATTAAATCGCGCCGGCCGAGCATATCAACTGCACGGCGCTTCTGTCACTTTCTTTGTGCATTATACTGAAGAGTGAAAGAGTGAAAATAAGATGTAACGTATGGCAGAAGATGTTGGAAATGTTCTCTTCCTACATCATCATATTTTCTGCACTGTGATAGAAAATACTGATTCACACACATTAATTGCTGTTCTCTTATTTAGTTTATTTCTGTTCTGATATAATATTTCAGTTGTCTAACGGGTGGGGGGGGGTCTAACGTGTGGGTTTTTTTTTTTTTTTTTGCATACACTTTATTTTTTTAAGTACCCCACAAATGAAAATCGCACACAGTTAAATCTGAGACACTCATTACCATAAGCCTACACTGATAACCCGATCTTCAAAAATGTTCCTAATTAACTCTAGTATGTCAGTAGCTGTATGCGCTCTTGCAGAGTCTTGCTGGAAAAATCCATTTCAACAGTCAATTCTTCGAAAAAATGGTGTCAGTATGACATCTCGGTATTTTTGTCAATTAATTATGTCATTTATAAATAAATTATTTTATAATTCTGTAATCATTCCTATCCGTCCGTCATGCAGAGGAATTTCATGGACGCGATGGGGGTTTTCCTGAATTCAATACCCGGTATTTTTCATCATCATCATCCGTCACGAATTTGGCCTTTGTAGACCTGTTTCGGCCTCAGCCAGAAGTATTATAAGAGGTCTTCCTGGGCAAAGATGTCTTTGGGCTTATATAACATCATTTTTGGGATTCGTGTATTATCTATCCTTTTACGTAATCTAGCCAGTTTAATTTATATCTGTTGAGTTTTACTTCTACTGATTCTACTTCTAATTGTTCTAAAATTACTTCAATCTTATTTTCGATCTAAAATAGTGAATCCTGCTGTCCTCTTGAGAATTTTTATTTCCGTTACTTCGATTCTGCTCCTGTCTCTTTTTCTTAATATCCAAATCTCACTTCCATATAAAAGGGATCGTAATGCTAAAGTATTATATATTTTTATGTTGTGGATTTTGTACTAATTTAGCTTTTAATGAATTATTTATTATTAGTAAGGTTTGTGTAAATTTGGTGATTTTCCTGTCCACATCTATTTCATTTTGATAAGATATTTCACAACCTAAATAGTTAAAATGTTGTACTTGTTCTAGGCATTAGTTATTTGTGTATTTTCTTACTTCTGATTGAATCTTCTCCTAAAAATTCGATTACTTTTGACTTTTGTACTGATATTTCCATTCCAAAATCTTTTAATGTTTTATTTAATTAGTCCTATTTGTAAGTTATTCTCGGAATTGGAAATTATAACTGGATCATTTGCGAAAAGTAGGGTATTCAATGTTACGGTACTGGTTATTATGATTCCAGTTGCATAGATTAGGTTCCACTTAGATATGATTAGAAATTCATGTAAATATTGAATAGTGTTTGTGATAGTGCGCAATCTTGGTGAACTCCATTATTAACATATTTTCTTTCTGTGGTACGATTATTTATTTTGACGTTTATTTCATTGTTCAGTATAGATTTATATTATAGTATGTGATAACTAATTTGTTTTTCTTTTGTAATATGTCAAATAAAAGGTCTCTTCGAACTTTGTCAAAAGCTTTTACAAAACCTGTAAAAGCTATATGGGTTTCTAAATGAAATGCTCTTCTATTTTTCTAGCAGCAATAAGGGAGACAAAACGAAATTAAAAGGCACAACTCAAACAGAACTTATATAATCATAAGCAGGACGATTCTAAAGTTTGCGCACAAATTTCAGGAGTTTATAAAGGGGTCGAAACACAACTTTTGATTAGTAACTTATGGTCTGGAAAGTAATCCTGGGTCACTACAAGCCTGGAAATGTCTGGTACTTCAATGCGGATCTAAGCTTACTTTTCGGAGAGGCACTTGGGTAACGTACTACTATATGAATTTATGAAGACGCTCAATCTGCTGTCGTACCGTTTAGTGCAGTACAGGAAGTGTGTACTCTTCTGTTTACATATCATAATCATTCGTGAGGTCTGTAGGTTGGTTTCATTTTAGTGCATTATCTGCAATCTATTGTAAAGGTCTACTACAGCATTCGTATAAAGGTAGCTGCGTTTGTGATTTTTGTGAAATGGAAGACTTGTTGTCAGAACTTCGAGACATGCATTTAATATATGGTAAAGCAAATGGTAATGCACGCGAAGCTCAACGCCCGGATACAATGCACAATATCCAAACAGACGTAAACCACATCCTCGATAGTTACAAAACGTTCACTACCGACTCGGGGAGACAGGTTGCTTTTTCATGGCATCATATAGATCGGCCACGTAGGATTCGAACTGTCGCTATGGAAGAGGAAGTTCTTTCTAACGTGGAAGAGCATGAATCTATCAGCATGCGTGCCATCGCTCATACCATAGAAATTTGCCATCTCTTATACCATAGAAATTTCCCAAAGTAGTGCTTGGCGTGTCCTGCATTACAACCAGCTGCACCTATATCATCCACAGAAAGTTCAATATTTTTAAGTGTGGATGATTTCCCATGATGACTTCAAATCTATGAATGGATTGTTGACCGTTGTGAGAATGAACCTATTTTTAAGCAACGTGTTGTTCACAGATGAAGGACAGTTCACCAGAGATGGGTTCTTTAATTTTCGTATCAGCCATGTTTGGGCTCGACACAATATCCACGCTGTATTCAAACACCACCACCAACATAGGTTTTCAGTGAATTTGTGATCCAGTGTTATTGGTAGTCACATAACCTGCCCGTACTTCCTGCCACCAATAATGAGTGGAGTGATGTACAGGTCTTCGTCCACGAATTTCTTCCAGAACTATTATAGGATGTATCATTCATCGTGCTTTGTCAGATGTGGATGCAACTAGACGGAGCACCAACACACTTCACTCGTCAAGTGCGTAACTTACTCAATGACACTTATCCGGGCGTTTTATCGGATGGGAAGGTCCAATTACATGGCCGCCCCGTTCTTCTGATCTGACAGCTCTTGATTTTATCTACTGGGAGCATATCTAAAGCCTCGTGTACGAGGCACCAGTTCCCAACCAACAAACACTTCTCGCCCGAATACTTTCAACATCTGATGTGGTTCGTAAGATGCGTTATGTACTTGGTAGAGTGCAGCAGAATTTTCTACGATGATGTTAACCTTGTATTCAATGTGGTGGTAGGCATTTTGAACACCTAGTATTGCTAAACCAAATTGGTGAATAAAGTTATATTTGCTTAAGTGTTGCACAAAATATGTTTTTGTCCATCCTGACATTTCAGGGCTTGTAGTGATTCAGGATTGTATTTTGACATCTCTATAAGCTCCTGAAATTTGTGCGCAACATTTTGAATCACCTTGTATAATGGTGTAAAGAAGACGAGAGCCCATTCCGGTGTAATAATTTGGATTCATAAATCGATAAAAAACAAAATAATAATACTTGTTTTTTATGCGACAAAGTATACCCATTTAAATGGAACCAGGCTTGGACTGAGGACATTACCATGCGCGGATCAATTATTCCATAATTAACGTTGTGCAATATCCATTTACAAAAACGTACCCGCATCTCAGGAACACGTGGCCAAAGTTCAAGCACTATTATTATTCTCTATGGTTTAATGTCTAAGAGTTTCGTACCTCCCATGCTGAGCTCTTTAAAATGTCGGTTTCTTTAATACGTTGCCTAGAAATTTTGTTCATGTATGTTCTAATATTTCTCCTGTTTATCCTCAATCAGCACACGTTCTGTTACTCTTGGTTTCTTATCGAGCACTGAACCCGATTTTCTACATATCTTTACAAGTCGTCGAACGGCCTCTTTATTTGGGGGATTTACACCTTGAAATAGTGTTCTGAATCGTCTGACGTCTGCAAGACTCTTTTTTCACATAATTATCGTACGTAATGTGATGTACTGCTAAACTAGATCGGAGCATAATGATAACTATGAACTAAGGCCACTATAGAATTTAATTAAGTGCTTAATTTTACCTTATAACACGAGAATACAGAATTGCAGTAGAACGCGTGTTTCACCTTACAAGCATGCAGCTCCACTGACCCACTTCGCCAATCGCCAGTTGCCTTGCACGAGTTGATGATTAACTGATCAGTCATTTTTTCCGCTAGGGGCAACGAGTCGAGTGAGACGTATTTTTTAAGTTATGAAAATATATGTGAAAATTTGAAATAAAGTAGGTGTTACAAATATATAAAACATTTCCTTTTATATTGTACAATACATAAATATTAATAAATGTATATAATATATACAGGGTGTTGCAAAAACACTGACAACTGAGGTGAGATAGTATATTGAGATATGTTGATCATTTTTAATATGCTACCAATGTCACACTAAGACTAGTTAATTTTGCCTCAAGATCAGTGTTAGTTAGAAGGATCTGAAAACTCATTACTTGAAAACAACTCACAGGTACGGAAACTATGATACGTGGCTTCGCAAAGGAATGTGGCTGCAACGCGACGGATCTCCAGCTCACTTCGATGCCAATTAGAGGATACATTTGGATACCACGTATCCAGGTCGATGGATTGGAAGAGGGGGACCAGTCCCACAGCCTCCGAGATCACCTGAGCTTTTTGTGCGGCGACATGAAACAGTCTGTTTATCAGTCTCCAGTAGAGTCGCGTATGGATCGTATAGCCCGAATTCACGCTGTTAACCCGGTCGTGTCATTATTATTTATTCGAGGGAAGGCTATATCGGGTGCCCCAATATATGCATACTATGCCAAGAGAATATATTTAAATTAATCAATAATATATAATATATACAAATTAATGTTTGTTTATTCGTATTTTATGTTCTGCCATATAGTTGATCCGATTGTGATGGGGCATTCTGTAAAATGTTCAGGAGATTCCGGGATGAACATAGGCTGTAAGAGCGTTGTAATATTCAACTCCTACACCTTTAAAACCGACACAGTATACCTATAATAACAAATATGGTTGATTTCGTTCTCACTTGGTCCGCCACGTTTAAATAGCTGACACAAGATATTAGCGTCTCTAAGTAATTTATTTTTCCACGTGGTCCGTGACTCTGGAAAATACACAATTTTTTTAAGTCGCACCAAAACTTGATCACCGACCACAGGCAACCCCATAACTCTAGCGACTCCACCCGCCACCCGTAGATCCGGACTCTCAGTGAAAATGATCATCGAACCTGGCTAACTAGGGGATGGGTGTGCATCTCTATTATTGGATGGGTGACCCCTCATGGCAATGGGTTAGGTCGCCTATATTATACCTGTTAACTAATATAAATAGCATCACAACTCAATAATAATTTTAAAACGTTAATGAATTAATTATAAATAACAAAATTACACACCGTGTTAAATCAACACTTCACCAGAACCGGCGTAGTTCCTTTAGGCATACACTCATATAACACCTATTACATCACAGCTGCTCTTCGCTTCGAAATACACCAAATATATCATTAAACATCCAATCGACACTGCCATCTTTGGTAACACTTTCAACATTAAACCTTTCGGCCCACTTTTCAAAATTAGCGGGGCTAAAAGGCGAAAGCCTTGGAACCCACGGGTCTCTAATAAAATATATTAGGCACCTAAAAGGGACGCTGTAGCCGCCCTCACAACCCGCACTCAATACTCCCATAGATAGATACATGGATAGATATCTTGCCAATTTAAGGGTTAATTGAACTGACCTGTACTATAATGACCTATACTGAACCAACCCTACCGAACATGACCTATATCGATAGAACCTAACGTAACGTAACCTAACCTAACCGAACATAATCGAACCTAACCTAACTGAATCTAACCTAACATAACCTGAACGTAACCTTAACCTAACCTCAACCTAAATTGATACTAACCGAATCATAACTGAACATAAACCTAACCTAAACAGAGCCTAAAATGAACATAAATCGAACCTAAACTGGATTTAAACTGAACCTACACTGAACCTACACAAATCCTAAACTGAACTCAACAAGAATCTAACCCGACCTAAACCTAATCTAACCGAGCCTAACCTAACCTGAAACTAAATTGAACCTAATATTAACCTCATCTTAACCTAAATTGATTATAACCGAATCTAAACCGAACCTAAACCTAACCTAAACCAAATGTAAAATGAACCTAAACCAAACCTAAACTTAACCTACACTGAAACTAAACTGAGGCTATACTGAAGCTACACTAATCCTACATTGAACCTACACTGACCCTCAACTGACCCTAAACTGAACATAACACGAAACTAATCGAAGTTAAACCGAACCAACCCAAGTGTGACTAACCTAACCTAACCTGAATCCAAACCTGAAACCAAAACCAGAATCCAAAACAAAAAAAATCCAAAACAAAAAACCAAAACCCGAAACCGATATTGAAAGAAAAACTTAACTCAAAACTGAAACCCAAACTGTATTCAACCCGAACTCCAACTGAACCCGAACCCAAACTGAACCATAATTCGAACCAGAACCCAAACCCGTAACCTGAACGAACCCTGACTAAGCCCATTATATAACACTATCCTAACCCCGACATAACGCTGACCAAACCTAACCTAACCGAATCGAACCGAACCTAAATAAACATTACATAATATTTCCTAACCTAACATATCCTATCCTGATCTAATCTAACTGTACCCAACCTGACCTGACCTGACCTGACCTGACCGATACCTGACATAACCGAAACATAATCTAAAAAGTCGAACCGATCCGACCAAACTAGCATAAATCGATGAAATAATCTCTATAACGACCAAATTATCAGTAGCTAATCAAACTATCTTTATAATGACGAAAACTACCAGTAAACCGATTAAACTACCTCTAAAACGAGAAACCACACGTAATCCGATCAAGCTACTTCTAAAACGATAAAATTACCTTTAAACCGATGAATCTAACTCTAAAACGATCGAATTATATGTAAACCGGCCAATTTACCACAACCCCGACCAAATAGCAGCTAAATTGATAATTACAATATACATTTATAAATATTTATTCTTTTTACTTATTTAACTAAACATAAAACACATTTAATTCATTTAGGTGTAGCAGCGCACACTGGGTGTTGACTAGTCTAATATATAAAAATGAATGTTTGTGTTTGTTTGTTTTTTTGTTTGTTGGTATTTTTTGGCTGCCATACCGTTCATCCGATTTTGATGGGGCTTTTTGCAAAATGTTCAGGAGATTCCCGAGATGAACATAGGCTAAAGCAAAGTTATCATACTTAAATCCCACATCTTTAAAAATCGCCCTTTCTAGTGAAAAACGTGAAAAAGTAGCTTTTTGGACGTTTAAATGACCTAACCTAATCTGACCTGTACTATACTGAACTATACTGACACAACCTGACCGAACATGACCTATACTGGCCGGAACTGATCGAATCTAACGTAACCTAACATAACCAAACGTAGCCTAACCTAACTTAACCGAACCTAACCTAAACTAACGAAACCTAACCGAATATAACTGAACCTGAACCCAACCTGAACCTAATTTGAACTTAATCTGAACCTAGCCTGAATTTAACTTATATCTAGCCTGAACCAAATCAGTCTCAAACCTGAACCTAGCCTGAATCTAACTTGAACCTAGACTAAACCTAACTTGAACCTATTTGCACCTACCCTGAAACTAACTTCAACCTAAACTGAACATAATGGTAACCTAACCTGAACCTAACATGAACATATCCTTTACCTAATCTGAACATATCCTGAACCTAACTAGAACTTAACCTGAACACAAAATGAACCTAACTAGAATCTAACATGAACATAAACTGAACCTAACCTGAACCTAGTCTGAAACTAGTCTGAATCTAACTTGAACCTAGTTTACCTATCCTGAACTTAACTTTAACCTAAACGAACATAACTTCAAACCAACCTGAACCTAACTTGAAACCTAATCTTAACGTATCATTTACCTAACCTGAACCTAACTTAAACTGACTAAACCTAACCGAATATAACTGAACCTGAATCCAACCTGAAACTAATTTGAACTTAATCTGAACCTAACCTGAACATAACTTAAATCTAACCTAACATTAACTTAACCTCAACATAACTTCAAACTAACCTGAACCTAACTTGAAACCTAATCTGAACATATAATTTACCTAACCTAAACCTAACCTGAACCTAACTTGAACCTAACCTGAAGATAACCTGAATCTAACCTGAAACTAGATTGAACCTAATCAGAACCTAATCTAAACTTAACCTGAACCTAGCCTAAGCATAACCTGAATCTAACTTTAACCTAGCCTAAACCTAACATGAACGTAGCCTGAACTTAATTTCAAACTAGCCTGAACCTTAACTGAACCTAACCTGAACCTAACTTGAATCTAACCAGAACCTAACCTAAACCTAACCTGAACCTAACATGAACTTAACTTAAACCTAGTCTTGAGCTAACATAAACCTAACCTGAACCTAACCAAACTTAAACTGAACCTAAACTGAACCTACACTGAGATTGCACTGAATCTACACTGAACCTAAACTGAACCTAACACGAATCTATCCGAACCTAACCCGAACTTAAACAAAACCGAACCTAGCCTAACCCAAACATGCCTAACCTAACCTGAATCTAACCTGAATCCAAACCCGAAACCAAAACCTGAATCCTAAACAAGGAGGTAAAACCCGAAACCAAAATTGAAAGTAACACTGAATTCTAAACTGAAACCGAAACTTAATTCAAACTGAACCCAAACCCGAACCTAACCCGGAACTAAATCAGACCTTAACCTGGCCTAACCAAAATATAGCAATATCCTAATCCGGACCTATCCTAACGTAACCTTGACCTAATCGAACCGAACTGGTCCATACCGAACTAAACCTAACTAAATCTAACCTAACCTAACCGATCCTTACTTGGCCAGAACTGACCTGGCCGATACCCTGGCCGATACCTGACTTAACCGCTACCTAGCTTAACCACCCAGAAACATAAACTAAAATGTACAACCGATCCGACCAAAGTAGCCCTAAACCGATGAAATTGCCTCTATAACGACCAAATTACCTACCTAATCAAACTACCTATATAAAGACCAAAAATACCAGAAAAATCGATTAAACTACCTCTAAAACGAGAAACAAACCTTTAAACGTTCAAGCTACCTCTAAAACGATAACATTACCCTTAAACCGATGAATGTACCTCTAAAATGATCGATTTATCCATAAACTGGCCACATTATCTCTAACCCGACCAAACAACCGCTAATTACGGTATAATTTGTTTTAAATTTTCCTTTTTACGTATTTAACTAAACATAAAACACATTTAATTAATTTAGGTATAGCAGGGAACGACGGGTATTGGCTAATAAATTATAAATTAATTTACATTACAAGTCTATAATATTAATAGTGCGTCGGTACACTTATATTGTACTTACAGTTTAATTCTGTATTTTTATCTTCGAAATATAAACCTCTTCAATAATTGGATACCTTAAAGTAAAAAGCAGCAATGTACTTAAATTCTTAAATAAAATTATTATGTAGGGTGTTGCAATGTCCTTGAAGAATTATGTAAGAAAGATACTACATCCATTTAGGTTTCATAAACGAGATATTTGAATATTATGTAGGTAGCACTATTCAGTTTCAGTATTCTTAAGCAAAATTTATTTATATTATCTCCAACGTTTCATTTTGACACTGAGGCATTTCTCTTTTAAGGTATTTAATTACTAGAAAAATTACAATTATATGTATTGCACATAAAACTCTTTACAATAAAAATATGAACTTACATCTTGTACTAGTTTTTTCGTAATTTCAATTATTTCCTTGGCCTTTCTTCCATTGTTAGTTCTCCAATATATGAAATCTGGATAAACCCACGGTGACATGACACGCAGCATGAAGAGTTTATTTGCCCTAGAAATAGAATAAACTTTTAATCGAAATGGAAGAATTGTTATTCAAGTTATTATTTTTATTTTAATAAGAGCGATTGAATAAAAAGAAGACTTCAAGGAAGGAACATGCTTTGTTTGTTTTGTTGATTTTACAGGAGAGCGTTTTAAAAGTTTTAAACTAAAAATAAGAAACTGCATTCTCAATATAGAAATTAAAATTACATCAGCTTTAACGTTAAATTATTGTTATCAAGTTGTCGTAAGTATGTTGTGTTAATTTATATCAGTTTCGATTATAGAAACAATAATTTGTTCTACGGTCATATTTTACAAGGACTATTTAATTCATGTCCCAAATAGGAGTCAATGACCAATCACATATCAATGATTTGTTTTATTTACAACCACTCACAGTCATTTTTGCACCTCGATTTTACCAGTTTAATTTTTTCACTTTAAAATCAAGCTCCTACTTTTTAACATTCTGAATAGGTGTAAGCATTATTATGCAGTGACTGCATGTGGCTACCAGATTGTATAATTATATAGTACACGAATGTAAACACATAGTGCTTGCTGGTTATAATATAGAAACATTTGTAGCAATTGATTATACCACAGAAAAAAAAGAAACCACTGTTTGCATTTTCTGAAACGAATTATTTCCCAGGAAATATCGTTGCAGAAAAATATAATTGACATATTTTTACATCATAGGACATCAGAAATGAATTAATACCTACTATGTTGGTTATAACTTTCTCCACTAGGGTGCATTCTTACAATATTGCGATCCTTTGGCAATACATAATACGATCTGGTTGCAGTGATGAACAAACGAAGCGTATAACAATCGATTCTAATTTTCTTCAAACATCGCCATTTATATTAAATATAGAGAGGTATTAAAATATACTATAGTTAAATAATTATTTGTGAGTAAACAGCTTAATTTTATTCGTTAAATAGTCCTAACAAATGTCACCCTTTATTTCCAAATTATCTAGATAAATTGGAAATCACTCGTGGCATTACTTACTTACTTACTCACTGGCACTATCGAACCCGTAGGTTCATGGCCGCGCGGACACAAGCTCTCCATTCATCCCTATCCTGAGCTAATGCTTTCCAATCATTCCCTGTATAATCTACTTCCCACAAATCATAGCTAATGTTGTTCTCCCACCTCATTCTTGGTCTACCAAATGGGCGTTTTCCCTCTGGCTTTCCTACAAGAAGCTTCCATGCACGTGTTTCATTCCCCATACGTGCAACATGTCCTGCCCATCGCAGTCTAGGAGACTTAACTGTTCTTATTATATCTGGCTTCCTATAAAGACCATGTAGTTCATTGTTATGTAGTCTTCTCCATTCACCTGTCTCTTCATCTCTCTTTGGTCCAAAAATTTTCCTAAGAACTTTATTCTCAAATACTCGTAATATCCTTTCCCCCCTTAAAGTAAGAGTCCATGTTTCGCACCCATATAATATAACTGGTAGAATAATATTTTTATATATTTTCAGCTTAACGTTTTTTGAAAGGAGTTGGGACATCAAAAGTCTCTGCAATGCATAATAGCACGCATTTCCAGAATTGAGCCTATGTTTAATTTCTTTGTGCATCTCATTCCTATTTGTGATTATTGTTCCTAGGTATTTGAATTCAGCCAATTCTTCAAAATTTCCCTCATTTGTCATTAGCTGTCAATTTCCATTATATACTGAATTTCTACGTATGACCATATATTTAGTTTTACTGATATTTACTTCCAGTCCTAATTCCTTAGTGTTACTCAATAGTGTGTGCGTGTTGGCCTTTAGCATCTCCTCGCTATCGGCCAGTAGTACTACATCATCAGCATTAACTAACAGCTTATTAATACCATTCAGTTGTAAGCCTTCCTTATCCTCTATAGATTTAATGGCATGCTCTAGTACAAAATTAAATAGTAGAGGAGATAGTGCATCTCCTTGCCTCAACCCATTCTGGATTTCAAAAGTGTCCGAAAACTGTTTGCCTACACGCACCCTACTCTTTGAGCCATTTAGACACATTCGTATAAGTCTAAATAACTTTTTTAGGAATTCCGAACTCCAGCAGGATACTATATAACTTCTGCCTCTTAATTGAATCATATGCTTTTTTGAAGTCCACTTATAGTTGATGTACAGTACCATTATATTCCCATTTCTTTTCTAAAATCTGTCTTATACTAAAAATCTGATCTGTTGTAGACCTGTTTCTTCTAAATGCACATTGATGATCTTCTAGAATGTCATCAATATAGGGAGTAAGTCTGCTTACTAATATATTTGTTAGAATTTTGTACAAAGTTGAAAGTAATGAGATGCTCCTGTAGTTGTTGCAATCAGTTTTGTCTCCTTTCTTATAAATTGGTACGATAATTGTTTCCTTCCATTCATCTGGAAGAGCTTTTTTTCCCAAATCATACTAAGCAACCAACATATCTTGTCCATCAATTTTTCTCCCCCTGATTTTATTAGTTCTGCTGGGATCTCATCTGAACCTGATGCTTTATACATCTTCAATTTTTCAATCGCCATTTCAACCTCTAATGAACTTGGTTCTGCGACTAACATTTATGCTGTCTGTAACTTATCCTCCTCAATGTCCTGTTCTGTATGTACATTTAATAGCTGATTAAAGTAACTTTTCCATCTATTCAATATACTCCTAGAATCGGCAATAATATCCCCATTTTCATTCCGAATTATGTTTGTTCTGGCCTGAAACCCTTTTTACTCTATACTAATTCCCTGATATAGTTCTCTAATGTTCCTATTTTTTGCATTCATTTCAAGATAATTAATCTTCTCTCTCAAAAATTCCCTCTTTTTACTCTTTAGTAACTTGGTGATTTCCCGTCTAACACTACCCAATTGCTCTAAATTTACCTCATTTGGCTCCTGTAACCATTTCATTTTTGCTAGCTTTCTTTTCTTTACAATGTCGGCACATTCCTCTTCATGAAAATGGGGATATGATTGCAGATTCCAGGAGCATATTAAATAGATGGAAAAGTTACTTTAATCAGCTCTTAAATGTACATACAGAACAGGACATTGAGGAGGATAATTTACAGACAGCAGAAATGCTAGTCGCAGAGCCAAGTGCATTAGAGGTTGAAATGGCGATTGAAAAATTGAAGATGTATAAAGCATCAGATTCAGATGAGATCCCAGCAGAACTGATAAAATCAGGGGGAGAAAAATTGATGGACAAGATACGCTGGTTGTTTAGTATGATTTGGGAAAAAAGCTCTTCCAAACGAATGCAAGGAATCAATTAATGTACCAATTTATAAGAAAGGAGATAAAACTGATTGCAACAACTACAGGAGCATCTCATTACTTTCAACTTCGTACAAAATTCTAACAAATATATTAGTAAGCAGACTTACTCCCTATATGGATGACATTCTAGAAGATCATCAATGTGCATTTAGAAGAAACAGGTCTACAACAGATCAGATTTTTAGTATAAGACAGATTTTAGAAAAGAAATTGGAATATAATGGTACTGTACATCAACTATATGTAGACTTCAAAAAAGCATATGATTCAATTAAAAGGGAGAAGTTATATAGTATCCTGCTGGAGTTCGGAATTCCTAAAAAGTTAGTTAGACTTATACGAATGTGTCTAAATGGCACAAAGAGTAGGGTGCGTGTAGACAAACAGTTTTCGGACACTTTTGAAATCCAGAATGGGTTGAAGCAAGGAGATGCACTATCTCCTCTACTATTTAATTTTGTACTAGAGCATGCCATGAAATCTTTGGAGAATGAGTAAGGCTTACAACTCAATGGTATTAATAAGCTGTTAGTTTATGCTGATGATGTAGTACTACTGGCCGATAGCGAGGAGATACTAAAGGACAATACGCACACATTGTTGAGTAACACTAAGAAATTAAGATTGGAAGTAAATATCAATAAAACTAAATATATGGTCTCACGTAGAAATTCATTATATAATGGAAATGGACAGCTAATGACAAATGAGGGAAATTTTCAGGAAGTGGCTGAATTCAAATACCTAGGAACAATAATGACAAATAGGAATGAGATGCACATAGAAATTAAACATAGGCTCAATTCTGGAAATGCGTGCTATTATGCATTGCAGAGACTCTTGATGTCCCAAATCCTTTCAAAAAACGATAAACTGAAAATATATAAAACTATAATTCTACCAGTTATATTATATGGATGCGAAACATGGACTCTTACTTTAAGGGAGGAAAGGAGATTACAAGTATTTGAGAATAAAGTACTTAGGAAAATTTTTGGACCAAAGAGAGATGAAGAGACAGGTGAATGGAGAAGACTACATAAGAATGAACTACATGGTCTTTATAGGAAGCCAGATATAATAAGAACAGTTAAGTCTCGTAGACTGCGTTGGGCAGGACATGTTTCACGTATGGGGAATGAAAGACTTGCATGGAAGCTTCTTGTAGGAAAGCCAGAGGGAAGACGCCCAGTTGGTAGACCAAGAATGAGGTGGGAAAATAACATTAACTATGATTTGAGGGAAGTAGATTATACAGGGAATGATTGGAAAGCATTAGCTCAGGATAGGGATGTATGGAGAGCGTATGTCCGTGTGGCCATGAACCTACAAGTTCGATAGTGCCAGTGAGTAAGTAAGTATACATTTCACATGCGTCATATGTTTTATTGTGCATATGCATTGAGTAAACGTAAAATTGCTGTATGAAAAAATAATTTTCGAGTGATTTTCTCTTACACTCTATATTACTGTATTTCTTATCGATTTCTCGAAACGTTAGATGTGCCTGCTATAGGTGTTATCACCGAACAACAAACTTGTCTTTCAAAATTGAAGAGTTTTTAAAAACGTTGAGGTTTACAGTATAAAAATGTTGTTTTAACAGAGTGAAGAACATAGAACAGGCAATAGAACATCACACTTTCGCTCGGACTTAAAGTGTCGTATGCGACAGCAGGCTGGCCAGCACGTCTGTTTATGATCGGATACAGGCTACGCGAAAATAATTTAAACAAATTGCCTCGCGTCAGTTCTTTACGTTCACGAGTGTATCGAAACTATCACAATCCGAGTGAAAGTACAAGTACAGTAACGCACAGTGGAGTCAGGTTATATAAAATATGTCCGTGGAAAATGTGGAGAAATTCGCGCATCTACTTTGTGGAGATTGGGCGGAACCTAGGGCGCGTTCATTTTACTTTCCAAGTTAGTCAGCCTGAAGGTGAATCCTGGACAGTTTAATATCCCTCCGAGTTCTGCAATGATTCTGTTGCGAGAATTCAACAATGCTTAAAACATCTTAAATCTTACTGGAGTTTAGAAATAAGGGTAAAATAATATAATAATACTATGTTAAATTTCAATACAAAATATGTTATATTCATATGGAATTAAAGCAATAAAGGTTAAAATGTCAAAACTGTTAGGATTTTTAAGGCGATATCTTGAAAACTTTAAACTTCAGTTTAAATGACGAAGAAATTAACAAATACTAATATAATTTGAAGAAAAAATGAAAGAAATTATTTTGAAAGAAAATTGTTAAATATTGAACATTACATATTATGAGCATAAATTATTTATATTTTTTAATGTGATTTGGATTAAGTCCGAATAATAGTAATAATAATAATAACTATTTATTTGTAAACAGTTTTACAACGTAATAAAACATCTTCCTGTGCCCTAATTTTTTTAAATGTTTATCTTCTTTCTCCATTTTTCTCTATCTTCCCATTCCAATTCTTCTAGACCTAACTCATTCGTGTATATTCTTACATCATCCATTCTTTTAAATCTAGGTCGACCTCTCTTTCCTTTCCCAGATGGAATCCATTCCAAAGCCAGTCTGGGTAATCTTTTCTCTGGTATTCTACGTCTATAACCATACCATTCTAGATGTCCGTATCTTACAAAATCTAATATTCAATTTTGGACTTTAATTTGTTGTCTGATGATTGTATTTCTGATTTTGTTTCAATTTATAATATCTAGTTGAGCGTCTAAAACAATATATTTTAGTAGACATAAACTTTAAACTCAAACATCTATTCAACTGTCTAGTTTCTGCACCGTATGTTAGTGTGCTTGTAATTATGGTTTTCGATATATGTAATTTGGTATATATTCTTATCTTATCCCACAAAACTCCGTTTAACATTGTTATTACCGATCTGCCTTATTGAAATTTATATTTTATGTAATTTTATTGGGTATATTTTGAGTAAATTCTGATCCAACGACTCACCTAATAATAATAATGATAATAGTAATAATAATAATAGTAATAATAATAATAATAATAATGATAATAATAATAATAATTGGACGAATACCTCGTATCTGGTCCAAAGTAGGACCAACAAAATGTGCGAATACGGCACAATTTAGTATCAGCATGTTTGTTTTTTATTCAATTTAAATTAGCTTATATTATTCTTGAAATAATTCATAGGTAAATAATATACCATCCACTCGATCAGGGTCAGGAAATGTTTATAACTATTATATTTTAAGCTCGGAGGACCATTCAATATAGATTTAGATGACCGTAAATGGCAAATTAACAGTCATCAGTACATTTCCTAACACAGCAGTTTTCAATAAATTTCAAGAGAAATAAGATTATAATAGTTTAATTAAAATATACTTATTTACTTAATTTTGTTTTAATTAAACGTATATGTTTTCACAATTAAATTAAATTGCAGGATAGGAATTAAATAACAAGCATCACTGCACATGTTTCACATTAAGATCTAGCAGAAATGTGTCTGTTGTCTATTTACCGCCAACCACTAAATTCCAGGTATGCCAATCCAATATTTTTCGTTGAATTGTCTGACTCGTTGGCAGAAATAGAAGATAGGTTTCCCGAAGCGGGAATAATAATTTTTGGGGACTTTAACTGTAGGATTGGGGGGAAAAATATCACTATGAAATCAACTGATAATGAAACACGAGGCGAGGAAAGGAAAAGTAAAGATAAAATTATAAATTCAGAAGGAAACCAATTGTTAGCTTTTTGCGATGAATTTGAACTTGAAATTTTGAATGGGAAATATGAGGAAGATAAAAATGGAGAACTGACATTTATTAATAAAAATGGAGATAGCGTAATCGATTATTCAATATGCACACAAGACATGATTCCAGTCCTAAGTAATTTCTGCATAGTTTCCAGAATCGAATCTCACCACTTCTCAAACAAACTTATTTTAAATATGAAAGGTATTAGTGAGACAGTTAATGATGAAGTGGCAACAGTACTACGGCCAATTACACGTTTCAGGTGGATCCAAGATCGGAGAGAAGAATTTATCAGGAGTTTGGAAACTCTAATACAGGATCTGCAATTAAATTATCTTAGCGGGAATTAAATTATTAAAACGTTGACAAATTCAAGGTTAAATGCACAATGAATCAGAAGGACAAAGGGTGGTACAATAATGCATGTAGAAAGAAGAAGAAGTTTGTCGAAAGTAGTATTTTAAAGTTTAAAAAAGATAGCACAGATGAAAACAGAAAAAAATATGCGCAAGAGAGAAATTAATATAAAGAATTACTGGGAGAAGCAAAACTAGAATGGCAAAATAATAAATCGGAATAAATGAGAGTCGCGACTGAAAGTGGGAACATTGCGAACATATGGAAAGCGATAAGGGAACTGAAAGTAAAGTCCATAAATCGGACAAGAATAACGCCCGGAGAATGAAAAAGCTACTTTGATAGGGTGCTGGGAAATGAGAGGTTAAGATATAATCAAGGAAATATAGTTGAGATCCCTGACCCAATTTATATTCAATTACTGGATCAGGATATTTCGATAAATGAAGTGGTTTCACCCATTAAGTGTTTAAAGAATGGTAAAGCACCTGGAAATGATGGATTACTAGGGGAATTCTTGAAAATATGATATCATCCAATAAATTATTAGAAGTTTTAAAAACTGCGTTCAACAAACTTTATAATGGAGGAGATTATCCGGAAGCCTGGGCGACAGGTGTCATCCAACCGCTATACAAAGGGAAAGGTGAGACTCAGGTTCTAGAAAGTTATAGGGGAATTTTCCTCTTGTCAGTGTTCGGAAATATATATTGTAAAGTACTTTACTAACGTATGAGACAGTGAGCTAAAGAGAACAATAGGATCTCAAAATATCAGGCAGGTTTTAGAGAAGAGTACTCCACGGTGGACAACGTATTTGTTCTGAGAACATTAATTGATGATAATCTGAAAATGAAGAAGGTTAAATTGTTATGTGCATTCGTTGATTTTTAGATGGCATTCGATACTGTGGACCGAAGTGCACTGTGGGAAAAGATAAATCGGAAAGGATTGTCACACAAAATGATGCATGCCTTTATGTCAAATTATAAATATGTTAAATTTTGTATAAAAGTAGACCAAGGGCACATCACAGAGAGCAGTCAAGCCAATCGGAGAGTGAGACAAGGCTGCATTTTGTCACCAATGCTATTTAATCTAGTCGTTGATGATATAGCAGCCATAATGCTAGAAGGAGACATTAAGGCTCCGGAAATAAGAAATGTTAAAGACCCAGTCCTGTTGTACGCAGATGATTTAATTATCTGTTCAAAGACAATCAAGGGATTGCAAAGAGGTCTGATCGACTGGAAATATGCTGTAGGAATTGGGGATTGACTGTAAATGTTAGTAAGACAAAAACAATGACTTTTAAAAATGGGACGGTTTATGGTAGAGCAGAGGAATGGAAATACAGAGATCAAGTACTTCAAAACGTGAAACATTTTGAATATCTTGGTACGACGTTGAAAATGAACGGAAAGTGGAAAAAAAAAATTGATATAGCATTCTTTAAAGGGAGAGGACAACTTAACAATGTACTCGGTATTCTGGGTCGAGTGCCTGATATTCCAGTCAGCACATTAGAAAAATGTATGGAGCGATAGTCAGGCCAGTAATACACTATGGTAGTGAGATTTGGGTTTCCAAAGAACGGAAATACTAAATAAAGTATATACGCATTTTCTAAAATATATTACAAGACTTAGTAAGGCTGTTTCTAACTGTGGAATTTTATATGAATTTGGATCATTCCAGGACGACATAAACTGCAAAATTCGTGTACTCAAATACTGGTTGCGGGTAATCCAAGGTGAACAAACAATGCTTAGAGCAATAATTTGTTACGATCACCAAATTAGAAACATAGATGTTAAATTTTGGGCAGACGAGGTTAGAAAAGAACTCCAAAAGATTGGGATGGGTTGGATATGTGAAAAGGGACTGAAAATCGCAAGAACGTGTGGAAAAAAAAATGAGGAGGAGGTACTTAGATATGAACCAACAAGATATTTTCGCCGAATGTACGGGAAAATACTCACTGTGTTTACAAAGAGATCTAAAACACGTCTGGGGAAAAGAATCGTATATACTCAAACTAGGATTTAAAGAGAGATCAGGGCTTGCTTGGTTTAGGCTATGGGCATGGAAATTTCCAAAAATTAGCGACGATCACGATATGCGAATATGTCCAATGTGCGGGAATTTTGAAGACGAGATACATATATTAGAAAAATGTGATGATTTAGAATATTGGAGACGTGAGTTATTACCGGAAAGATTTCTAAATTCAAATCGGGAAAGATTGGCATGCTACGAGTTATTGGTAAGTCTAGAAAATTGGATAAATTGGGTAAATGTCTGCACAAAACGCGGAAAATAAGAACAACACTCATTCATGAATGAATATATGTTATCAAAATGCAATACCATTAATTCTTAATAATTATACATAGCTTAATTAATGTATAATTCTGTTGTATTATTATGTGATTGTAATATTATTGTATTTTCTTTATGTAATTGTAATGTTATTGTTTCTTTTTTGTTTTCTTAATACTATTACCAATTATTGTTTTATTGTAACGGACTGTCAACAGCACGTACGGCTTACTCCCCGTGCGACTCATATTTGTAAATAATATTGTAAATATCTTACTTTTTGTCTAATAAAGTCATACTACTACTACTACTAATTACATTATGATTAATTAAACTTTAAAAATAAACCCTCGAGTTCTTTCATTATAGTAACCTGACCAACGGAAACGAACTTATCATCCCCACTATGGAATGCATTTCAGACATCTTTTAACATTCAAGATGTCCCTTTTGATATATACACTACTCAAAAAAAATAGAGGAGCACATGTTTAAACCAAAATACGAGAATGAATATTGAAACAATTTAATGGTTGATCTTTTGTAATTATAAACTGAAGATATATGTAAAATTAGGATGGACATTCAAACAATATTTTCTTGTACAGTATTAGCAATACGAACAAGTTATCATTTGTAACAGAAACCAAAGTGGAAATTTGAGATTCACAATTTTTGTAATCAATGTTTCTATGGTTATTTCGACACTCAGTACTTAGTGTGTCCTCCGTGAGCCTGAATGACCGCATTATACCTACGAGGCATACTTCGCAGAAGCCTTTTACAGAAACTTGTGAGATTTTCTCCCATTCCTCGGTGAGCGCATGTGAAAGTTCTTCAAGGTTCTGAGGTACAGCAGGACGCTTACGAACAAGTTTTTTCCAACTTATCCCACATATGCTCGATCGGATTAAAGTCCGGACTGCATGCAGGCCAGTCCATCACCCGAATTTGGCATTCTTGCAGGACACCTCTGGTAGCCTGTGCTGTATGTCATCTAGCATTATCTTGCATTAGAAGAAAATTAGGGTCCATACCATAAGCAAAGGGTACAACATGTCGGAGGATAATGCCATTAATGTAAATATCAGCATTCATGCGCTGTGGGACAACGACAAGCTCTGTCCGAGACGCAATAGCAATCCCAGTCCAAACCATAAACGAACCACCTCCAAATCTCTCACGTTTCACAATTGTGGCTGGATCAAAACGTTCACCAGGACGTCTCCATACATGTTCACGACCATCAGAACCTGTTAGACGAAATCTTAATTCGTTCGTGAATAAAACGCCCTTCCATTGGTGGAGCTGCCAGTTGACATGATACTGGGTAAATCGCAGCCGGGCTTCTTAGTGCTGATGTGTTAAACGAGGGGCTTTAAAGGGGATTCTAGACATCAACCTTGCATTTCTCAATCTATTTCTTACAGTCTTATCAAAATTTACCATCCCAGTTCCTGCGCGTAAATGGTTTTGTAGATCTCTGGCTGTAGATTTTCTTCTGAACAAAGCTGAAAAGACAAGAAATCTATCATGTACGCCTGTAAGTCTTCTTCTTATGACCTTGCCCGGGTCTCCTGTTGTATCCATGTGTCTCTCTATATCGCCTCCCCAGCCTATGGATGACGGAAGGGCTGACATCAAGAACCCTAGATACATAGCGAATGGAACGACCATCTCCAATCAATGCAACTGCTCGTGCAACTGATGTTTCATTCAGATGTCGCATTGCTCTGTATCAGCTTCAGAGAACACAAAAATAACAATTCCCTGCCACAGATTATTCTTCAAACCTGTTTTTAAAAAAACAAATCAATACAAACTCACTTTGGTTTCAGCAACTCTTGGAATTTCACTAACATATTCAGAGAAAAATTAATAAAACACAGAAGATCTTCAATCTGATTTTAAACAATACTTGAACTCAAAACATCTGACTCTCAAAAATTAAATTGTTACAATATTTATTTTGAGGCTTTGGTTTAAACATGTGTTCCTCTATTTTTTTGTGTAGTGTATTAACACTATAAATTTATAATTATTTTAACAATATCAGAGCAGCTAATCATAAATTGAAATATGGACAGGTCTTGACAGGGAGTCTGTATTTTTTTGTAATTTGTAAGACATAAACAAATGAAAGTTCACATAGAGATAATAAACTGTGCATTAAATAGCAAAGCAAGTGGCTTACAAGTTACGAACATCATCATCCACAGATGGAGTAAGTGTTCGGCACTTACATACCGCCCAGCTTTGATATATCCCATATATCAAACTAACAAACTGTATTGAAAAGTCAATTCTAAGTAGGTTTGTTAAAAGTCCAATTAGTGTTCTCTTGATGATCTAATGTTCACAGCTCAACTTTTTCACTAAAGGCACAATTTCACTATTATAAATATTAAGTTTACAATATTGAATTTAGAATCTAAATCAAGAATTCACAAAAAGTATACACATAATAAATATACTTCAATAATATTAAGTGGCCATAGAAACAATGCGATGAAATCTAAGATTGAGTAAATTAAAATACTCCAAGCAGAACCAAATGACAACAATAGTAAAAATGATGTAGCAGGCTTCCTTGATATCGCGAAATTTCGTCAGTCGGAGTTATGGCTGAAGATGACCACGCCTGTGTTTAAAATTGCGATATCATGGAAGCATGAATCCTGTGAAGTGAGTTGTCTAAACAAAATGTTCTCCGATGAATTTTAATGATTATACCTCATAATGTTTACTTCCCAACATTAATTTAATATAATACCTTAATTGAAGTCTACAAGAATGGATAACATCTGCAGCACTGGTGTCGTTAAGGCCTGAAACCTTAAATTCAGTTTTACCAACAGGAATATCAATATTTTGCACAAATTTTTTAGTAATAAATTATTCATGAGAGCCGGTATCTGAAATAGCTCTAGCTGTGAACCAATTACCAGGAGAAGACCTAATATCTATAAGAGCTGTGGGCAATATCAACTGATCCTTGCACACACTCTTAGTTTTCAAAGAAATATAATTATTTGTCTCACTGCCATTTACAGTATCATTAGAAGGACTATTAATATGTAGTAAAACATGATATGACTTTTAGCAAATTTTACATACACAGTAGAATTACTGTTCTTAAAATTGTGACTATTTCCACATGAAAACATGAGGAATTCTTTCTAAAGAATTTCTTCCTTTTTTCTAGAGATAATGATTTTAATTTAGCACACTGTTGGAAATTATGTCCTGCCTTACTGCAAAACAGGCATCCATCCTGCACAGTAACTGAAAATGACAGCAAACCTTGACTTAGTAGAAATATAATTTTCTTTAAAATCATGTATTTGTAGTGATTGAGATTTAGACGCATTGAAATTAAGAAGGCCAACAAGACTACAATTAGAATTAGCAACTATGATGTCCCATTCCTTATGATCTTCAACCTTAAGAGTTGACAACATAATCTCTAATATCAGAAAATCAACGGACTTTCTCTTTCTTGAAGACTTTCCACAGCCCTGAGATTAGCCTTGATATAATTTATTAAGTTTCTATATTCTACAAAAGAATTATTAGTAATTTGAACCCAGTTTAAAATATATTTCTTATAATGAGATAATATAACCCTAGGATGATTATATCTATCCATCAAAAGTTTCCATGCAATGTCAAATGTGTCTTCTGACACAACTAATGAAGACAATAAATCTTGGACATCTCCCTTTACAGAGTCCTTAAGGTAGTACCACTTAATGAATTATTTGAAATAATAAGATTTTGAAATGTATCCCTGAAATAAATCCATTTTCCCAACTTCCCTGTAAACGTAGGCAGAAAAAGAGCAGGAGGGGAGGAGTCTGTCCACTGTGACTGACTTAACTTCCTCCGTAACATTTGGCTAATTTATTTGAAAAAAATTATTAATTTTGATTTGATTTCAAAAGAGAGGCAATAAAATATTTTCAATACTCATAATTATTTTCTGAAATTTCGAAATTCACCTCAAGCGAAGTCTGAATCTTCTTGTATTCGCCTTGAATCTCATGTAATGCTTCGAGGTGAATTTTTAATAAATTAACATCATTTGAATCTAAATCATAAGATTCTAAGCACTGCTTAACATAGGTTAAATTCCTTTTTTGAATTGCCCTTAATCTGACAAAATGGGCTTCATTGAATTCTTCCATTTTGTCTATGAATAATGAAATAAAATTAAAAAATACATTAATTATATCATTAATTACACCAAAAAAAATTCTTCCAATCTTTCTTGAAATTCACCACTAAGACAGTGCATAGATATTCACTATGATAAGTTGTCCAGATCATTAACAGCTTGATTTCAAACTAATCCAAAGAGTCGCTGGTTTAAATCCTGGCTGGTAAGGACCAAAAAAATTGGACGAATACCTCGTATCCGGTCCAAGGTAGGATAAAAAATATGTGCTAATATTTCTCATATCCGGCACAATTTAGTATCAACATGTTTCTTTTTTAATCAATTTAAATAAGCTATATATTCATAAAATAATTCAATGGTAAATAATATACCATCCACTCGATCAGCATCAGGAAATGTTTTACTTATTACATTTTAAGCTCAGAGGACCATAAACATAGATTAGATGACCATTAATGACAAATTAACACTCATCAGTTCAATTCCCAACGCAGCAGTTTCCAGTAAATTTTAAGAGACATGAGATTGTAATAGTTTAAATAAAATTTACGTATCACTTAATTTTGTTTTAATTAAATTTCTATGTTTTCACAATATTAAATTAAATTGCAGAATTGCAATTAATCAACCAAGCTTCACTGCACATGTTTCACATTAAGATCTAATCATATTATGATTAATTAAACTTTAAAAATAAACCTCAGGTTCTCTCAATATAGTAACCTGACCAACAGAAACAAACTTGCCATCCCCACTATGGAATGCATTTTAGACAATTCACGCCCTCACACGTCCTTTCACATTCAATATGTCCCTTTGATATGTCTTAACAATACAAATTTAGAATTATCTTTTAACAATAGCAGAGCAGTCAATCATAAATTGAAATGTGGACAAGGCCTTGACACGGAGTTTGTAATTTGTAAGACATAAACAAATGAAAGTAATATTTGAAGAGAAAAATTTTCGCCTAGACCGGGACTCGAACCCGGGACCCTTGGCTTTCCGGGCCAAGTGCTCTACCAACTGAGCTACCGAGGCGAGTTACGATCTAGACGCAAATTTTTCTCTTATGTACGTTGTAATTCCCTCGCGCCAAATGCTTGAAACCATAGCTTCTATCTTTGCAAATGGCGGCTTCTTAGTTAAGAAGACATTTATTGGGAATTTAACACTACTTTATAGCCAGTAGGGCTTCTATTGACAATTTTTATTATTAATTTAACACTTCTCATAGAAGGATAAATTATATTTGAAGAGAAAAATTTTCGCCTAGACCGGGACTCGAACCCGGGACCCTTGGCTTTCCGGGCCAAGTGCTCTACCAACTGAGCTACCGAGGCGAGTTACGATCTAGACGCAAATTTTTCTCTAATGTACGTTGTAATTCCCTCGCGCCAAATGCTTGAAACCATAGCTTCTATCTTTGCAAATGGCGGCTTCTTAGTTAAGAAGACATTTATTGGGAATTTAACACTACTTTATAGCCAGTAGGGCTTCTATTGACGATTGTTATTATTAATTTAACACTTCTCATAGAAGGATAAATTATATTTGAAGAGAAAAATTTTCGCCTAGACCGGGACTCGAACCCGGGACCCTTGGCTTTCCGGGCCAAGTGCTCTACCAACTGAGGCTATAAAGTAGTGTTAAATTCCCAATAAATGTCTTCTTAACTAAGAAGCTGCCATTTGCAAAGATAGAAGCTATGGTTTCAAGCATTTGGCGCGAGGGAATTACAACGTACATTAGAGAAAAATTTGCGTCTAGATCGTAACTCGCCTCGGTAGCTCAGTTGGTAGAGCACTTGGCCCGGAAAGCCAAGGGTCCCGGGTTCGAGTCCCGGTCTAGGCGAAAATTTTTCTCTTCAAATATAATTTATCCTTCTATGAGAAGTGTTAAATTAATAATAAAAATCGTCAATAGAAGCCCTACTGGCTATAAAGTAGTGTTAAATTCCCAATAAATGTCTTCTTAACTAAGAAGCCGCCATTTGCAAAGATAGAAGCTATGGTTTCAAGCATTTGGCGCGAGGGAATTACAACGTACATAAGAGAAAAATTTGCGTCTAGATCGTAACTCGCCTCGGTAGCTCAGTTGGTAGAGCACTTGGCCCGGAAAGCCAAGGGTCCCGGGTTCGAGTCCCGGTCTAGGCGAAAATTTTTCTCTTCAAATATAATTTATCCTTCTATGAGAAGTGTTAAATTAATAATAAAAATCGTCAAATGAAAGTAAGTTCACACAGAGATAATAAATTGTACATATTAATAGCAAAGGCATATTTAAAGTGACTTACATATTACAAAGATCATCATCATAGATGGGGTAAGTGTTTGGCACTTACAATAATAATAATAATAATAATATTAATAATAATAAAAGTAATAAAAACAATAATGTAATAATAATTTGCATTTTTTACAATTACAATATTATTTTTAAATGTGTTTTATATTACGTATTGTCAAAATTTTAATGAAGCAGAAATGTTTGGTGTTCTTAAATGAAACAATGTTCACACATAATAATGATGGTTATAATAATAATAATGATAATAATAACAATAATAATAATAACAATAATAATAATTAAAATAATAATACATTGTATTATTCTTCAAAAATAAATATAATGTATATGGATTAATGATACTGTGTCACAGTCTTGTTTATATTGTCAGAATTTGTAATCAGGTGGCACAAACTACAATTCTATTCATGCGTTTTAGAGACTTTTATTTCGTCGTTGTGCCTGCAAACCGGCTATGTGTACTTTTTTTTACGAAAGTGAGATATTTACACATAGAGGAGCAAGAAACAGGCTAGAATTGTTCCTCAAAATCGTGTATGTGAATCTTAAAATGTCGAACTTGTACAGACGATTAAACAAAGTTGCCATGTGCTGCTTCTGGAAACTTTTCCTGCCAGATCAGTTATGTGATTCATGCCACATAGCCGACTTGACTTATTTATGTTGCTCTTTTCTGATCACATAGCGGATTATGCACGATTTTTTAAATATGTATTATTATGTTGTACAGTGAAAGAAAACTTTTTTTACGAAGTTCTAATTCAGTTGACAAGTTGCATCATATATGTTTTACTGTATTACAAATTATTAATAACTACACCAACACTACATACACTAAATACGTTATACATTAAAAGAAAATTATTTTCCATAGCAATGCTAATACACAACATAATATTAGTCTGTACATGAAAATTTAGTGTACTGTTCGAAAAACCATTGTTCAATGATATTTTAGATCATCATAGAAAAAAATGGCATTCCTTGTTCATAAACACGTACGGAGCCCAATACTTAAAAAATGTGTTTTATCTATTTTTAGAGGTTCGTGACAGATTTTGAGGATCAGTCTCATTTATTCTCTGTCTTCGTTGTGGAAGAGGCTGCCATTCATCCCGGTGGTTGACTTTGAAGTTCGCCTCCCCTTCTGTGTAGAGTAGGGCTCTTATGTCGGTGACGGTAGTATCACCTGTTTTCTATCCTGGTTTTATACAAAATTAAGTGGAAGGGCTTCAATTGTTTAAAATAAATTATCCAAATGGTTTATTACATATGGATGGGCGCCTTCCTTCTTGTTCCTTGCTTCCTCCATCCTACTGCCATAGTGTGCATGGGTGTAGATTGGTGGGTTAAACAGCCGCTCTATTGTTCAATGGACACGCCAACTTCCATCATTGTGTGTCCCTTCTCAATTGTCCAATTTGAACCTCAAATTTGCGTGATGTGTCTGCCAAAGCACTTGCCAAGGTTTGATTTTTGTTCTGGTATGGACAACCATCGGATATCAGATTAATCTTTTCGTATGTGGGATGTTTCTCTATGAAATCAACAATACAGGTTGTGAATTCGTTGGCTGTTACTCTTCCTTCTCCCTCGTGCCACACATATAGATATACATATTTTGTATTACATGCGTAAATTGTAAAATTGTGCACTTGTAATGTTTTACTGTAGTTTGTTTAGAAACCATTAACTTTGGGCACGACAGAACATTTTTGACGTCAAATGTAGCCACAAGGACACTATCAGATGCTGAAGAAATTGCTTACTCTTTTGACTGACGTGTATCTTCTTTTCTTCTGGATATGCATGTTGTAATCTTCTTCTATAAAGTTACCTTCTTTGTATGCAATGCAGCTGTCACACTGGTCTTTCCTATGTTTGTAGATGGAGATTTTCTGACTTCCTAGAATTTCACAATTTTTTTTCTCCCCACAGATTAATTTCTTATTTCCTCACACCATTCCTTATAAATATAATGCATGTGATTACAAAGATCTCAATTGAGAATCAATATATGCACGTGATCTACTTGCTCTGCAGTAATGACAGGGAACTTTCGGAATCAAATCTAACCATCTAATTACAGAATCTGATTTTAACAATTTCCGCTTTCTTGATGAATCTTCTAATATTGTCTTCTTCCTAAACTCTATAATCTCAATTTAGAATTCTCCATTACTGTTGATTTCATCATTGTTTATTGTTTTATTGAAATATTTGATCCAGTTATTAAAAAGAGTTTTTTTCATGTCCTGTGGTAAACAAAAAAAAATCACGACACACTCTTAATTTTGTATCCATTTTCTAATGATAGATAACAATCATAACCATACTGCTTGATAGATTGTCTCCTTCTTTACCTTTTCTTCTCCTAATAAATGACCGAATGCTCACTAGTTCATTAATACACACTCCTTTCTGTTTCCACGTATTACAATTGCAAACTCTTTTATGCATACTTTTTCGTACATTTTCGTCAACTCTATGACACATATAATTTATTTTAGTGTTAACTTGCATTGATGATGTCGTATCACATTTAATACCTGACTACCCATTACACTTGTAAAGAACCCTATAATAATAAATTCATAATTAGTATACTCGTTTTATATCAATAAAAGTCAATGTCAATGAATGTTAACATTTGTATTCTAATTAAACTCACAAACATACACATACTGAATCACTACATTCTAAATAACAGTAATATCGCATCTACAAAATTGGCTATGTGTAAAATTAGCGCAATTCGAATAGGCTATGTGAAGTGTCTGAAATTATTTCCTTTACTTTATTTGTTTGGTTTAAATTGTATTGATATAACTTTCTGTGCAGTGTTGCTGAAAATATAAGAAATAAAACGGCATATCGACTCAAGCGGTAGATAGAAAAATAATAATTTAAGAATGTTCTTTGTTCCTCCTATAAAATTACTTTCCCTTCACATAGATAGTTTTTCAGGCGCAACGACGATTTGTTTTATAGTATCATGAAAATCACACCAATTTTGAAACTCCTTTAAGTATTACAAATAGTAAATCAAATTTATGATTTTGGGTCAAAAAGTATTCTGGGGCCGGGAATTCAACTCGGAAAATTTGGTTTTATGCACCAATGCTCTACCACTGAGCCATCACAAGAACCATTCACGGCACCCAGTCCAATTAATTGAATTTAAGAGTTTTAATTATTATTTTTATTCCTCTAGTGCCTAAAAAGGTAATCAAAATCGGTTTTCATGTGACAGAGAAAATAAAATTAAGTCACGAAAATTGACACTTAAAAAATGAAAACTTTTACTTTTTGCAAATTTATTTTTAAGACCAGATCAAACCTACCTCGATAAAAATTTTCAGTTGCTAAAAATTGTTCTGAATGTGCATTTTTGTAATGCCTCACATATTTTTTTGTTAATTTTCAATATACCATAAAGTTATAATTTCTGTGAAACCCAGTAACGCATGAACTGAGATTTATACTGTTTTATATAGATTTTGAGATCATTGTCTCCACTTCTTTCACTGTTAGCTTTTTTAAATAGTTGTATGAACTAGATTGTGATCCCACCCCAGAATTCAAGACCGTGCCAGCTTTCCGATTAACATATCTCTCGCTTGAAACTCTACAGCGAAGTGAAGTAATGTTACGTGATCTGTTCTCCCTCCAGCACTTGATACTATGGCCACATTAGCCGTGCATGTTGGCCCGCCTGTTACGCAGATAGGTTATTTCATAGATTCCACGGAATTACTTTAGGACTACTCGTACGAGTAAATAACTATAAACATACATGACTGTTATGTTACATGTAGCCAGATAGCTATTTCATAGTTCAGCGTCGTAGCCGAGTGGTTTAAGACATCATGTCTTGGTGAGAAGCTACGGGTTGGAGTCCGCATGGGGAGGAAATTTTTTGATGGACGTTCGGCTAGAATTGGACCTGTGCTCACCCAGTATTATGAGGAATTTTGGTAGCTACAATGAGAAGCAATTCCGGGTTGAGAAAAACAGTTATATCGGCTGACGGATTCATGCTGACCACATGTCTCCCCTACATTGACTATAAGATCGTCCATCTCTGTAAATTACATAAATGGTTGTGAGGCCAGCAGCCGGCTGGCCTTCCATGCTTGTTGAGCTATACATTATTCATATATATATATATATATATATATATATATATATAACTTTAGTATTTGGAAACGTTTTCGTTTCCTTTCAATTTATGTATTCTCGCCTCTTTTATTTTCCCACACACAAACACATCTACAGAGCACCTAGAACCAAGACATAATTTGTAATTCCTGATACCGGAAATGGAATCCGAGCCGCCAAATGTACTATACTGACGACGTTACTCGACGTACTAGTTTAGAATCAGCAGAGTTGGTAGTAAAGACAATTTAACAATTTAGTAAAGGATAGTTAAGCATACATATTTGCACATTTTTATGCAATTGGTGTACTCGATTTATAAGAATAATATCACCGTATCGTGAAAAAAATATTACAAAATAAGGCATCTAATTTGAATAAATTTTAATTCCAACTGGGCTCTTCGATATAATCTTTGAATTAAAATACTCTGTAATATTTGTTCTAAAACACTCTTTAAGATGTGAGGTTAAGGGCGTAAATCAGAACTGGGCGTGAAAATGTTGTCTTTATTTCAGGTATGAAGTTCTTCTTCGTGCCATAAATCCACAAAACTCGACCTACGGTTTTACTTTATTTTCGAAGAAAGTTATGCTCACGATTTTTACGCCATTAAAAATATATTGACCCACCTATTGATCTCGTAACCAGAGGTGAGCTTTGTAACAACTTGTTCATCGGGACCGAAATTAAGTAAGTTATATAACATTTCACATTTATTTTCATGTTACTCGTGCACACTGGGTGGCAAGTGTTGTGTTTTTACAAATCACACATACAAACATACAGAGTAAAAAGTGTTACTTTTTTTTTACATCAAACGTAAAACATGCAGATACTGTTTCATAGGTAATGTCTTTTTAAACAAAATTTTAATGTAAGTTTTTTCTGACAATAAATTGAACTACTCTTCAAGATAAATACTACACAGATTGTATGGTATTGATTCATCTTTCAAAGAGGTTTATTATCCCGCGACTGTACCAGCCTCTGATTTTTGATGGGAAGAATTCTTTAAAACTCACTTCCACAGTTACATTTTTTTTTTTAATGTTCACGGAAGAAATGAGCCATGGACAGAAACAGATGGTAATTGAAGGCGCAAAATCAGAGCTATATGCTGGGTGTGATAGCAGTTCGATTCCTCCCAATTACTTAATTTGTGTTATGGTTGTTCATACAGTGCCGTGTCCGGTCTGGTTTGAACCCACGCCTCTCAAAATGTCATGAAACGTTCCAGCTGAGAATAAAACATCGCATCTATAACACGCCCGTTTGGGGCAAACTTCCAGTTAATCACAACTTCAAAATTCCACCAGACACAACATTGTCTTAATATATAAAAATTACGTGTCACGTTGTTTGTCCGCGATGGAATCCTAAACTACTGAACCGATTTTAATAAACTTTTGTACACTGTGTGCTGTATGATCCAACTTGAGACCTACGGTTGTTTATAACTAAATTTATAGTCGTTACTTTTTATTGCAAATTATTTGTTTGTTATTTAACAAAGAGTTATAATTATCTGTCAGTTCCATACGATTCTAACAGATGACGGTGTAAGGTAATTGGTTTTATTATTTTTTGTTGCAACCGCGAATTTGAATTGAATTACAAATATTGATTATTTCACAATTTAAGTGTGTTCAGTGTTTATTTTATTTTCAATATATTGATAATAATATTAATTTCGTGTGTAAGTATTAGTTTTAAGTAATCTGGCTGAAAGACAGCAACTTAATTTAAATTTAGCTGGACCGAGAAGGGACATTGAACAATATGGCGAATCGGTTCTAGAGACCATGTGATAAGATATCAAGTGAATTTCCGCAAATTGGTATAGGCCTATGTGACATAAATCTTACATTTTAGAAGAATGTAAATTTAAAACAAATTAAACTCCTAAGGAACGGAATAACAGAACTGTAAGTAAGTCTGTTAGTTATAATAATATACCTAATATTACAGAAACAATCTCCATGCCTCAATTAAATGAAAAACAAGATGACTATAATATATCACAAGATTATATTACTATACAGAGACTTCTTGATGATGATGAGAATCCTAACTGCCAACAAGTTCGTAGAAAAAACGAAAGTATAATGAAATCAGCAAGCCTCCTCAAAATATCCCATCAATAAATGTATATAATTCTTATGATACACTTATGGATGATACTGAGAATGCAGAAAACATAAATTCATCTCAATCAACAAAACCACTTCCACATAAACCACCACCAATATTTCTACCGGGGGTAGTTAATGTACCAGAACTAAAAAATTATGTAAAACAAAAACTTTTCTGATTTAGATTTCTCAGTTAGTTTACTACAACATAATTTAACGTATGCCTTAGCCACAGCAACGCGTGGCCGGGACTTCTATATATATATATATATATATATATATATAAAGTCGGATTAGTTACACTATTTATAACTCAAGAACGGCTGGACCGATTTTTATGATCTTTGATTTGTTGGATTTGTTTCCGCCCCGAATAGCAGATAACCATTAAAACATCGGAAAAATTAACGTAAAAATATTTAAAGGCGATACGACGTTCGCCGGGCCAGCTAGTATTATATAAATAACAGTTTAAAAAAACTAAAACAACACGCTTTATTAGAAAACCGAACTAAAAAATGAAAAGTAATTTTAATTTCCAACAAGCATGAGATAAAATTAAATAGGTCAACAAAAAATTCATCTCCAACACATCTAGAATAAAACTAGAGTTATCTACAAAAAAAAATAATTGTACCTTTAAAAGCGTGGGGTGCTCTTTATCGATTAATATGTTTGATAATAAACAGATATTGGTAAAAGTAAAGTATGTAAGAAAACGTAAAAACCATCTAGATGTGTTGGAGATGATTTTTATGTTGGCCTCTTTAATTTTATCCCTCGCGTGTTGAAAATTATAATTATTTTTTCATTTTTTAGTTCAGTTTTCTAGTAAAGCGTGTTGTTTTAGTTTTTTTAACTATTATTTATTTTTTATTTAATCAATTGAGTTGGTGTTTGCTTGATTAAAATCCATATTTATTAATTAAATAAAAATAAAAGGTAGTTTTATTTGATTTTCATATTTATTATATAATTCAGTGACAGTTGTTTCGGTACACTGTACCTTCTTCAGACATGTTAACAAATTATGAATTGTGTTCCAACTGATCTAAGCAACAATACAACAATATTTATTTAATTTTTTTAATTTAAAAAAGGGGATTCATTCAAATCAAGTTGAGAATTTAACAGTTTTTTACTACTTTTAAATTTATTAATTTCTACAGCCTCCAAAAGATCTAACTTCTTACCCTTATCACAAATATGTAAAATTTCAAAATTTGGATCGAAACAATGATTAAATTGGAATAGGTGGTTAGCATAGTTTGAATTTTCTAAATTTCTGTTATATGCTCTCATGTGTTCCTTTATCCGAGAGATAAAAGGTCTACCAGTTTGTCCTATATAGACATTGTCACATGTGCCACACTTCAATTTTGTATACACCTGATAATTTTTCTTTTTTTGTTTTGGTTTTATTGCTTTTTATTATATTTTGTAGAGTTTTATTAGTTTTAAATGCCACATTAATGTTCAACTTTTTGAAGTGTTTAGATATTTTATTTGAAAGTGGGCCTATGTATGACATTACGACATATTTCTTATTGTTTTCTTTGGGTACAGGAAAAACTTTGTTAATTTGCTTTTTTGTAATTAATCTTCATAATTAAACATTCTATAATTTCAGGGTCGTATCCATTATTAACAGCCAATTGTTTTAATAATATTCAATTCATTATTATATTCCAAGGGTGAAAGAGGGATATTTAAAAGTCTATGAATGTAACTATTAAAGACTGCCATCTTATGAGTATATGGGTGAAGAGAAGAACTATGGATAGTGGTATCAGTATGAGATGGTTTGTGAAAGATACCAAACTCAAACTTATTATCAATGTGTTTTATTGATAAATCCAAGAAATTTATACTATTATTTGTTTCTAATTCCATTGTGAAATTAATATTTTCTTTGAATGTTATTAATAAAATTTAAAAAGGAATTCAATTGTCTTTTGGTTCCTGTGAAGCCTGCTATGACATCATCTACATACCGATACCAAAATAGAACATTTCTAGCTAATACATTCTTATATATGGTTTGTTCTAAGTCATCCATAAAAATCTCTGCCAAAAGAGGGCTCAACGGATCACCCATAATCAAACCATCTTTAGCTATGTACAATTTGTTATTAAATTCAAAGTAATTGTGATGTAAGCATGTTTTAAGAGTGTGTAATATTTCTTCAATTACAAAACCATTCACTTTATTAGTTAGTAACATTCTATTAATAATCTCTATTACATGATTTAAAACTAATAAAACTTTACAAAATATAATAAAAAACAATAAAACCAAAATAAAAAAATAAAAATTATCAGGTGTATATAAATTGAAGTGTGGCACATGTGACAATGCCTATATAGGACAAACTGGTAGACCTTTTATCTCTCGGATAAAGGAACACATGAGAGCATATAACAGAAATTTAGAATATTCAAAATATGCTAACCACCTATTCCAATTTAATCATTGTTTCTATACAAATTTTGAAATTTTACATGTTTGTGATAAGGGTAAGAAATTGGATCTTTTGGAGGCTGTAGAAATTAATAAATTTAAAAGTAGTAACAAACTGTTAAATTCTCAACTTGATTTGAATTAATCCCCTTTGTTAAATTTAAAAACTTCAATAAATATTGTTGTATTGTTGCTTAGATCAGTTGGAACACAATTCATAATTTGTTAACATGTCTGAAGAAGGTACAGTGTACCGAAACAGCTGTCACTGAATTACATAATAAATATGAAAATCAAATAAAACTACGTTTAATTTTTATTTAATTAATATTTTTTTATTTTTTAGTTTGGTTTTCTAATAAAAGTGTTGTTTTAGTTTTTTAACTGTTATTTATTTTTTTAATTTTTAGTTTAATTGTCATAAATCGGAATCCCATGAAAATGTAATTTCTTACGATATGTTTTAGTGTCTAGGCACGAATATAATTATTTTGTAATTATTATTATCTCACATTATTATTATCTTTTTGAACATTTTAACATAGATAAACGGATACAGTTAATCGTATCCTTCTCATAATTTTTGGATAAATTACAATGTGGTAAATTTACAAAATTGTCATTAAAGTTTTGCAGAATAAGATAAAAACGTAAATATCTTTAAATTCGATACTATTGTAGTATTAGCTAAAAGTAATACTCTTCTAAAAAAAATTTCCGTGCCGGATTTGAACCAGCGACCTATGAAATACATACCTCTACAGTCCACCGCTCTACCTACTGAGCTATGAGAGGATATAATATTAATTTCTTACAACGATAGACTAAAAAGTCAATAAGTCCGCAACCTATTATATACTATTTATGAAATTACTGAATTATCATGTATTAGTGGATAAACGCTGGCACAGTAGCATCATCGATGTTATGTCAGTTAGAGGGACAGACTGCAATTCGGATCATCATCTGGTCAGAGTGAAAATCAGACAACGGCTATCGCTTACGAGAGGAACAAACGCTAAAGATGATTTTGTAAAATTTGAATTAAAGAACTTGAAAAATAATGAAATGCGGCAAATCAAAATTGTCAATAGATTTGAAGTACTGGAATCTTCAGATGACAATGTGGCAAACCAAGAAGAAACTGATATAAATAAACAATGGGAGGCTATAAGAGATACTATTAAATTGTCAGCACCAGAAAGCATTGGTTGTTTAAAAAAGAGGCAAAACAAGAAATTGTTTGATGAGGAATGTGCCGACATTGTAAAGAAAAGAAAGCTAGCAAAATTAAATGGTTACACGAGCCAAATGAGGTAAATTTAGAGCAATTGGGTAGTGTTCGACGGGAAACCACCAAGTTACTAAAGAGTAAAAAGAGGAAATATTTGAGAGAGAAGATTAATGATCTTGAAATGAATACAAAAAATAGGAACATTAGAGAATTATATCAGGGAATTAGTATAGAGAAGAAAGGGTTTCAGGCTAGAACAAACATAATTCGGAATGAAAATGGGGATATGATTGCAGATTCCAGGAGTATATTAAATAGATGGAAAAGTTACTTTAATCAGCTATTAAATGTACATACAGAACAGGACGTTGAGGAGGATAATTTACAGACAGCAGAAATGCTGGTCGCAGAGCCAAGTGCATTAGAGGTTGAAATGGCGATTGAAAAATTGAGGATGTATAAAGCATCAGGTTCAGATGAGATCCCAGCAGAACTGATAAAATCAGGGGGAGAAAAAATTGATGGACAAGATACTCTGGTTGCTTAGTATGATTTGGGAAAAAGAAGCTCTCCCAGATGAATGGAATGAATCAATTATCGTACCAATTTATAAGAAAGGAGATAAAACTGATTGCAACAACTATAGGGGCATCTCATTACTTTCAACTTCGTACAAAATTCTAACAAATATATTAGTCAGCAGACTTACTCCTATATTGATGACATTCTAGGAGATCATCAATGTGCATTTAGAAGAAACAGGTCTACAACAGATCAGATTTTTAGTATAAGACAGATTTAATAAAATAAATGGGAATATAGTGGTACTGTACATCAACTATATGTAGACTTCAAAAAAGCATATGATTCAATTAAGAGGGAGAAGTTATGTAGTATCCTGCCGGAGTTCGGAATTCCTTAAAAGTTAGTTAGACTTATACGAATGTGTCTAAATGGCACAAAGAGTAGGGTGCGTGTAGGCAAACAGTTTTCGGACACCTTTTGAAATCCAGAATGGGTTGAAGCAAGGAGATGCACTATCTCCTCTACTATTTAATTTTGTACTAGAGCATGCCATTAAACCTTTAGAGAATGAGGAAGGCTTACAACTCAATGGTATTAATAAGCTGTTAGTTTATGCTGATGATGTAGTACTACTGGCCGATAGCGAGGAGATACTGAAGGCCAACACGCACACACTATTGAGTAACACTAAGAAATTAGAACTGGAAGTAAATATCAATAAAACTAAATATATGGTCACACGTAGAAATTCAGTATATAATAGAAATGGACAGCTAATGACAAATGAGGGAAATTTTGAGGAAGTGGCTGAATTCAAATACCTAGGAACAATGATCACAAATAGAAATGAGATGCACAAAGAAATTAAACATAGGCTCAATTCTGGAAATGCGTGTTATTATGCATTGCAGAGACTCTTGATGTCCCAACTCTTTTCAAAAAACGTTAAACTGAAAATATATAAAACTATTATTCTACCAGTTATACTATATGGGTGCGAAACATGGACTATTACTTTAAGGGAGGAAAGGAGATTACAAGTATTTGAGAATAAAGTACTTAGGAAAATTTTTGGACCAAAGAGAGATGAACAGACAGGTGAATGGAGAAGACTGCATAACAATGAACTACACGGTCTTTATAGGAAGCCAGATATAATAAGAACAGTTAAGTCTCGTAGACTGCATTGGGCAGGACATGTTGCACGTATGGGGAATGAAAGACTTGCATGGAAGCTTCTTGTAGGAAAGCCAGAGGGAAAACGCCCAGTTGGTAGACCAAGAATGAGGTGGGAAAATAACATTAACTATGATTTGAGGGAAGTATATTATACAGGGAATGATTGGAAAGCATTAGCTCAGGATAGGGATGTATGGAGAGCTTATGTCCGCGCGGCCATGAACCTACGGGTTCGATAGTGCCAGTTAGTAAGTAAGTCATTGATTCTTCACAAGTATACAATGTTTCAAGTCGAACCAATGTTTTAAGTGGGTGAAAATCATGTTGAAAAATTCCGTTACATGGATAGATACAGGTCAAGCTAATGTAAAGGGTGTAAAAACATTACTTATGAGATAACTAATATAAGATTTAAAAAATAAATCTAATTCAACGAGATGCCTTGTAAATGACCGAACTGTGCCCGAGCAACAACATATTGCTTCTTAATGGATTTAACATTGTAATTTTCCATGCACTTTAAATGTAGAAGTGGTGTTTACATGCGGCAAGAAAGGAACCCAGCCTAATAAACCAATAATAAATTACGTGTCTTATCTTATTTCTCTAAACGAACACAATGATGTTTACTCACTACGCTTACTTACCGTTCGCGATTTTCGATAAATTCACGGGCTCCTTCCTCGTCCAGGAGTTTTAAGTCCTCGAAAAAAGTACCTGTTGGGAATGAAAACAAAATCAACTTTAAAATCGTTATGAAATCATCCTTGCTCGTGTAAATTTAAAATCGTATTAGCCAACCAAGATTTGCATTAATCTGATTGATGGCATAACTATAGCACGGATCATTGAAAACAACGTAATATCATCGTTCCTATTCCTAACTTTGCTGACTAATAGACCACAATCTCGTCTTTAGACTACAATGCTCGATCGTATAACATGATATTTGAATAATAGTGTTATTCTTCCTTTTTATCTTTTTCTTAATTTGACCTCTCGTTTTGTATATACTTTTATGTACAACACGCCATCATCGGTCGGAAGAGCTTAAATTCTGGATAACATACATACTTTATGACCATACAAATACCTGAAGGGTCTCTCAGATTGAGTGATCAGCTGAATGCTAGGTCCATCTTCGAGACAATACGACCGTCCAAGACAAGACACCGCTCCTGGAATTTCCTTCCTTAATATATCAGGGGTCCGCACACTTGGCAATTTTAAGTCACGCTTATACATGTACATGTTGTTAAATAATTAATTATACAAATTGAAGGCATTATTTTAGATTTCATTTTGATATTTTGGTTTCTGTTGAATTTAAGAAAGAAAAATAAAGTGAATTTTGATAATACTTACTCATAGTTATATTTAAAATTACTCTAAAGATGTAAGTGCTGAAATCGAAGCTTTGTCGTCCGATTTCCTTCTCCAATTTTTTAATCAGAATTTCGCCTTCTCTTGCGAATATTTTGACTGAATTTTCTAGAGTGTTCATGTGAAATACCGGATTCAACAACTTACGATGTATATCCCATTCATTACCTACAAGAAAACAAATTTGGTATTTAGCAATTATAACTGACAGATATGTGAGAAACAACAATTTTAGTAATGTAGGAGCTCATTGACAAAAGTTCGGGAATGATAGGACAGAGAGTTTAATAAGTGCACATTCCCAATAATCACCTATGTCTCAATCGGAAATTATTCTGTTACAGTCTATTACAATGAGAGGTTGGAAGTAGGGTTTTATTACAGAAGGGAGGAAACGATTAAAAACCTAGCGATAGCGAGATTTTTAAATTTCGAGATTCTGTAAAACACTTCGCAAACGTGCGTTGTACATTTTTTCACGGTGGTGTTTCTAAATAATAAATAATTGTAAAATAATAACATTTTTTTTGTTGGAAATATTTGCGTTCGTTATAAGCAACTAATTAACGTTAACAGTCTGACCAATGTTTATACGGTAAATGCCGAAAATAATTTAGTTGAAACTACAGTAGGCCGTGACATCAATCAGGGATTAACTGGCGGCAATGACGGATTTATGTTTTTATATTGTTTCAAATAAAGTTCTGTTCATTTAAAATGCAGTTATTTGTTTCTTATAGTGTGTGTTAACACTAAGTTTTGGATATATTTTTGTATATACATTATACGTAGTATACATAAAGGGCAGTGGTTTTACTTCCCGCGCTGGGTTGGTAATTTGTAATATTACGGTATCGTTATTTGGTTATTTATAGGTTGGCAATCCCGAAATTTAGGAAATTGAACTTTCACTCATGATCGCCATTACTGTAAGTACGACAGAACGCACTATCGTGCAACAGATAATATTCTCATTAGTTAATATCCTGATGACTTATGGAAACAGATATATTTTCTCGATAGAAGCACTGATCTATACAACTATCAACGCTTCAAAGTTTCTGATTATTTTGAAAAATAAAAGCATCATGCATCACAGTTAGTATTCGTCTAGTCATTCATTCGATTCATGTAAAGAGCTGGTCCAAGAAGCTACAGCAGATCTGGAATTAAGTTTCTTGCACGGTTACACCACACATTCTTGCACATTCCTTCCATGCCCGACGAGCTCAGTCACACACAATACCCAGACATAGCATTAAATTTCAACACATACTCTAACATTAAATTTTAACACATACTCATATAGGAAAACTACATATAAACAACACAAGGTAAATTCTACATATTCTAGACTGAAAAAATTAATCTTCTCTCTCTCTCTCTCTCTCTCTCTCTCTCTCTCTCTCTCTCTCTCTCTCTCTCTCTCTCTCTCGCTCTCTCGCTCTCTCTCTCTCTCTCTCTCTCTCTCTCTCTCTCTCTCTCTCTCTCTCTCTCTCTCTCTCTCTCTCCCTCTCTCTCTCTCTCTTTTCTTCTCTTCTCTTCTCCATACATTGAAATCACACGAGACTCCTTACACTAGAACACATTAGGAGAGTACACTATTCTAGTAAACACACTAATGCAAACCACCAAACGTAAAATAATTAAAAACGCTGGTCATTACGGCAATACGGTCGTTCCAGACTAAAACCCTAAAGCTTGCCTGAAATTCGGCTGATTATATTGTTTGGCACAACACAATTTCCCCCATTTTGTCAATGATGTTCCTACAAACGCTAGCAGATATATTCACATATTGTCATTATTTCATTTAACAACGCTTTTTAACATCTAGAGAATGCCGCAATTCAAATCTGAATATGAGAGTTTCGACTAATCTTGCACAGATGCCTCTTATGTCAGGCCTAATATTCTTTCGGTGTCGTAAAATTACTACACAATACCTACGACTTTAGTTCTCTTCCGATGGAAGCCATACTCATATTTTTACTCCTTCAGAAACCTATCGACCACGCAGGTTGGAACCCGCGAATCCATAGAATTACAAACGATCATGATAACCACTAATCCACTGGAACTTACCTTTAAACATGTGTATTAATATAATGAATTTACTAAACGGCATTTGTACACTCAGAGACAATAAAAGTTATTAGATCTGGTATCACTATAGACTTGTAAATACGGTGGAAAGGAGGTGGCGCGGCGTTTATACAGGCAGGAGTTTTACCTTCTTAACATTTAGTCCATGTTATTTAGCATAATTTATTATATGAAGTAGCACAGAAACAGCACAGACCTATGTCTAATTAAATGTCCTTCGACAGTAAATAGTCAATTTATTTTTCAATCTACGTTTATACAATAGTAGCTAATACCCGGCGTGCGCTGCTACGCCTAAATAAATGAAAATTAATGTGTTTAGTTGAATACGTAAAAGGGAAAAATAATTATAACTTTACATTTTTAGATACCCCGTGCTGATTACTCGGCTATTCCCGGGAATTTACTTATCCCGATCTTCTTGACATAAATGAGCTGAAATATGAAAATGAATGTGTTTTATGTTTAGTTAAATAAGTAGAAGGAAAAATTTATTTCATAATTATTTTTAGATACCCCGTGCTGTTTACCCGACGTTGTCCGGGAATCTACTCATCCCGATCTTCTTGGCATAAGTGAGCTGAAAGACAAAAATTAATGTACATCTTATGGCTAGTTGAATAAGTAAAATGAAAAATAACTATAAATGTATATCGTAATTTTTTAAGATTTCCCATGCTGATTATCCGGTGTTGCCCGGAAATCTACTTACCTCGATGTTCTTGGCATAAATGAGCTAAAAGACAAAATTCGTTATCGTCAGTCATCCGTAAAAGAATACCCGCTTTGTGCTGCTATGCTTGCACAGGAATCTACGTACTAGTCTCGATCTTCTCGGCATCAATGAAAGACAAAAGTGGTTATTGTGAGTTATCCGTAAGAGATAAACATATGCTGTCATGAACTTTATTGTAGAGCTTTTTAAGATATTCAATTCCGTGTACATTAATTTTGTGTATTTGTTATGGTTTAGAAAGCGTAAGCCATTTAAGCTTAAAAAGAGCTACTTTTTTCTCGTTTTCCACTACAAAGGGCTATTTTTAAAGGTGTAAGAGTTGAGTATCACAACTCGCTTATACCCTATGTTCATCCCGTGAATTTTCTGAACATTTTGCAAAGAGCCCCATCACAATCGGATCAATGGTATGGCCGCGCATAAAGTATGAACAAACAAACATGAATTTTTATATTTTAGATTAATCGGAACTTTTCACAGATTTTCATCAATTGCTCAATGTAAATGCAGACAAGAAAAAAGATTGAGTAATTATTTCTTTTGTACTTAATACAAGCCTTTGTTCACGTGGATAGAGGATCCATGTTGTCCTCCAACGTTCTTTGAATTTTTCTTTAGTATCGCGATTTCTAATACTTTCATGCCCGAACAATATGTTCGAGAGTATACTTAAATGAATACTGTTCTCTGAAATTTCTAAGAACTTTAATATGTATACATTTCCCGCCGATCGCAGAAGGAACAATGTTACCTTGTCTGAGCGTCTTAGGGTGGTGATTTTGGTCACAAATAATCATTTTCTTTGGGTCACACAGATGTAATACAATCAACACCTATGCACTTACCATTGGTTCCTTTTAATTACATCTCCGACTTTCACACACTTTGAATCTGCTTTTACGTTTCTTCGAAACTAAATTATTATTTTCTCAAGCAAATTTGACCTGATTTTACCTTCCGCAAGTCTGTGTTTGTATGGTCCACAATTGTAACAGAAGGCGGCTTTCTGAAAATTGGAGTTTCGGACCTGTAATATTCTTACATAAATTTTCTTTATATGTATATAGTAGTATTATATAGCGCACAATGTGCATGAATTGGTTAATCAATACCGAATAGCATTAATTATCTTCTGTCTGTTGAGAATCCTGTCAGAGATTGTCCTCTGTTTTTACACTTTAGCACATGGTATCTCTCGCATGACATGCCGCACACGCATTCTGGTCCCGGTTAATGAAACAGTTTCGTTCTAAACAGTCTGTGATTGAAGCCGTGTATGCTAGCCGGGTCAATAGATTTCGTAGCTCGTAGTTCGGTTTCTTCCAGTCTTCTGTCATGGCATCGATAGTTTAAAAGGCGGTCCAATTATTTTTTTTCAGCTGCAGCTCTCTTAGTACTACGTTATATCTCGCTGTAGATGGCAGGAACAGTTTCAGTCAGAGCTCTTCTATGAGAAATGGTACCTGTGTCAGTTCATAGACCGTACGGGAGGGTGCGAACTTTGACAGACCCGCTGATTTTTCAAGTATATCGATTTCACTTTTTCGAGGAGCCTAAGGCTATTGGAGTCCAGATGGACCCATATTATCTGAAGACTGTATTTGGCTATGGGTGTAATCTTGATGTGGAAGAGATTTATTGCTGCTTCCATGAACATCTTGGTGATGTATTTTACCTGGTGCATGGTTTTGATTGATAGGCTTGTCCTGTCCGTGATATGCAGGTTGAAAGAGTTTACCTTAGACTGGAGAGTGGCGCCTACATATTTGAAAATATTAACTGTGGACAGCGCTCGGGTATTCAGCATAATATTGTCCTCTCCCTTCATATGTGCAGGAGCCTCATTAAACTGTCGCTTTCTACATAACATCCCTTTTTTTAGCTACTCGTGTTTAATGTTACGTTTTTAGCAAAAGCAACTTTCAACACCTTTCTTAACCATCTGCACTCAGGCCTACTTCATTTGTGAACAATGTCTCAGATTCTACTTTCTCACGTCTCTAAATGTTGACGTAGCTAAGTCCTAATTAAGTCTAAATGTCTCTAATATATATGATGTAGCATAACTCAACAGCAAAATTTCAGGAATGAGTTCCTCATATGGAGAGAATTAAAAAAGTGTATTACAACAATGGTCCGGAAATTGATAATTACAGAGTTATTCGAACTTTTATGAATGTTAGTACATGGCGACAAAAATGCAAGGGACTTGTTGGAGTGCTCTGTTCTGTCAGGTGAAATGTTCAAAGTAACATCCTTGTGCCTCAATACAGGCAGCTGCTCTTCTTCGCATTGAGTCTCCAACACGATAAAATGTGCATACTGTCTGACAGGCTGCCACAATTCGTGCACGGAGAGTTATCACATCATCCACAGGGCTTGAATACACCAAATACGTGAGGTGTCCTCAAAGGTAAAAGTCCAAGGGGTTTAAATCGGGAGATCGTGGTGGCCAAGAAATTGGTCCTCCTCTACCAATCCAGCGGAGACCAAATGTTCGATTAAGGTACCTGCGAGCAAACAGACTGAAATGTGCAGGAGCACCATCGTGCATGAAGGACATCAGCCGTCGGGATGCTAATGGTATGTCTTCCAAGTAACGAGGTAATTGATTGTGCAAGAAACGTGTGTATTCACGTCCATTGAGCCTGTTCGGAAGAACGTAGGATCCCAACAAACTATCACCAACACTGCCTGCCCAGATGTTATTTGAGAATCTCTGTTGGTGAAGTGTTGTATTTTTTGCAGTGGGTGCACTTGCCGGATGTGCAAATTCTGGATCCCATACCTTGTGAATGTTGCCTCATCCGTGAACAACACGACAGCTCCAAAGGATTCACACCGCATTGTTGGAGGAACCACTGGCAGAACATTACCCGTGCAGGATAATCCGCAGGAGACAAGGCTTGTACACGCTGTAGATTATATGGGTACAATTGTTGTTCCCTTAGTAGTCTCCATACCGACATGTGCGACAAATTCGTCTACAGTCCTAAGTGCCTTGTACTTATTCCAGGATTTTTTGTCTACAATATCGAAACCAGTCTCCTCCTCTTCAGGCCTTACAAATTTTGGCCGTCCCCCGTTCCTTGGTAGGCGTGCAAAACTCCCGTATTCGCATAAGCGACGATGGATTCCTTCAAAAGTCTTACGATCTGGCAATCTCCGCGTTGGGTATCGTTCCCGATACAAACGACGCGCCCTCAAAACATTACCATCCACCAAACCATAGATGTAATGCATACAGGCATATTTTTCATTTGTGTACATCACAACAGCCTACAATTAACAGAAAACAGACTGTCAATAACTACTCTAACCCTTAATAACCTAACATTCATAGAAGTTCGAATAACTCTGTAATTATCAATTTCCGGATTCATGTTGTAATTCACTTTTTTTATTCTCTCCATATGAGGAACTCATTCCTGAAATTTTGCCGTTGAGTTATGTTACACCCTGTATATACACATTTATATAATTCATTTTAATATATTAATTTATAATGAGGGAACTAGTTATCGTAGCAACAAGAATGTAAAATAATTATAATCAGCTTGTTTTCTCTCGAAACTCCCATATTTATGTTTCTTCATGGAGCAATAGGGCTAGGAGTGAGTTGCCTTACGACCCAGCCTTATATCCACATGTGCATTCACAGAGGTAGACGTTGATCCATCCAGGTGGAACCATTATATCTGGCCGTTGCCACTAATTTAATATTGTAGCTACCGAAACGCTAGACAGGAGGTGGACACGCACGCACGCACACACACACACACATATATGGCCGAAAATTCACGAAACAGATTAATGAAAATTCAATGAACATTTGAAATATTCCGTGACTGAGTAGACCGATTAATATAGCTTCTGTTACTCGTTCTTTCCTAATTATAATTTAGTGCAAATAAATTAAATATGTGGCTTGTGGAACCGTAGGTTCAACACCACATTCACTGAACCCTTATACTCAACTAACTGAATCACATATCTCCGACATGACCTATTGCACATTATAATTTCACCTACAACTAGGTTGAGATCCTAATGCACTTTTCCGCAAGAGCGATATAATTTAAAAAAATAAATCAGTTCTAATATCGCGTATTCCAGATATACGTTATGTCTGTTTCAATGTTCTACATTTAATTTTCCTAATAATGCTTGGATAATGATTTAAGTATGGTGTTCCTCATTTGGAAGTTTCTCCATTTACGTCTCTTATTGGACTGAATATTTGCCTTAGAATCCAACCTGTTTTAAATGCTTTCAGCTTTTCATCCCTTAATGTAAGAAATGTGGTTTCACATCTACAGAATACCACAGGCAAACCCATATTTTTTCTTATAGCCTGCATTTACAGTTTTAATAACAAAAATTATTTATAAGGGTTTTCATCTGTTATTTAGTTGTACCTACATTGTAAATGCCTTATTTATAAATCATGTATAATTTCTTTACCAATATACGCTGCAAACGAACTAGGTTAAAATATAATACAATCATTATACGCAATATATTATATATTCGTCATTATGACATGGATCATTTTACGCGGTGTTTGTAACACATAGAAAACAACATCAACTAGTGATTAATCGTGTAAGAAATGATTATGGAAAACAATAAATTGAGATCCCCAAATTGGGATGATACGGAAAAGAAAGTATGTTTTAATTTATCCACATATTACTTTCGGCTACGTCAAATAGATCGTATATTATGTTTCACAGTTAATGTACTGCCATCTAACGAGAAGAACTTCGAAAAATTCTAATGATCTAATAAAATGTTTCCGTTACTTACGAATAATATTCAATGTTTTAAGAAGCGTTAGAAAACATTCAAAATAGTGAGAAATGTTAACAAAAACGAAACTATAGAAATAATATTGTTTCGTGTGGCGGAGTTTGAGTTCACAAACTCCTTTCAAAGGCCACGAGCCAAAGTGTACTCTATGATTTGTGACTAGGAATTATAGGAGAATACTCTAGTCAAAATTTATCTTAAATAATTTGTTAATTAACGAACACACGTTTCACTTAACTGCACTTTAAACATAATAAACTCACTGCGAAATTTAGTAATTGTTAATTTTACGCATTTTAGCGGAGAAGTTGGACATGTGCTGCCTTCGCGAAATCTCAACTGCATCTGAGGACCTTGAGGCTGATGCAAGGTATTATACGCATGCAGACCCAAGATTCCAGACGCTTCAATACATAAAGGAAATTAGTCACGCGGGAAAGTTAAGCGCGGGATACAAATTATATAAAACCCTTAAATAAAAAATATATAAAATTAAGTAAAATAAGAATTAAACATACACCCACACACTGAACTACTGATCAGTCTTATAGGAATTAGTTAAATTAGTAAATCTGCAGGAATTATGATCAAATTTAAATACAAATATTAACAATTTGCATAAATTCACATAAAAATAACACAAAAAATAACGATTGCCTGAAACAGGACACACAAATAAAAATTAAAATATAAACAATTATGAGTCACAATAATTCTTCTTTAAATTCTTGATGTAAAGTTTTCAAAGTTTAATTGTAAATTCCCAAAGTTAATTCTTGATGTAAAGTTTTCAAAGTTTAATTGTAAATTCACAATGTTAACTTGTTGAATGTGTTTCCACCTATCCAAAGAGCTGATTTTCAAGTGACTGAAGGAAGGTACAGAGCAAGCATTTAACGAACGACCAACAAGGAAATGTCCTGGAGTCAAAGGTTGATAACATGACACATCATCAGAAATTTCACTTAATTACCTAGAATTCAATGTGGCCTCAATTTGGTATAATAATGTGTTATATTCTTCGTAATTAAGCACAGTTAAACCAATTACCTTATTTAAATGAATTTTCATACATTTAACTTCAGACTCCCATAAACCATCCATATGAGGAGCCCTGGCTGGTATAAATTTCCAGTCAAAATTATTAGAAATACAAAAGTTATGAATTTCATCCTTTATCTTAGAATCAGAAATAAATTTCTTGGGAAATTTGAGGTTATGGTAAAACCGGTTAATATAAGTAAAAACTATCTTAGGAGTAATGAGATTAGAAAAATTATTTACAAATTCATGAATATTAAAAGCTGAGGATTGAGATTCATTGTTATACAAAAGATTGACATTAGTTTCATTTCTCATATCTGGTAGTTCAATCTTGCTACAGTGAAATAATGGGAGGCTTGTTAAGTTTTCATATAGAAGATGTGGACCATGCCACCATAACTCAAGATTACATAGCTCATGGGGCATCACACCACAGGTACGTAGATCAGCTGGATTGCTGTTAGTGGGTACGTGACGCCAAATTGTACATTTGCTGTTTCCTGTATTTCGGATACTCTGTTTGCGACAAATATATGAAGCTTAGAGTATGTAGTGCTTTACCAGTGGAGGACTATTGTTGAATCACTCCAAAGATATATATAACATTAATACCGTTTAGTTTAAGAGATTTAAGTGTCTTGTTTAAGAGTCTGGCCAATAGGACAACTCCACATAACTCAGAATGTGGCAGAGATTGATGATTTATAGGCGTAACCCTAGACTTGGAAGTAATTAGTGAAACGTGAGTCTGTTCATTATTATAGACTAATTTAACGTATATGCATGCACCATAGGCAGATGTGCTAGCATCGCAAAAACCATGAATTTCAAGTCTCGTAGCAAAGGGAGAAAGAAACAACTATCAATCTATAAATACTTTAAAGAAGATAAACCATCACTTATGCATAACCATTCTTCTTGAATGTCCATAAGTAGAATATCATCCCGTGATAGTTTGAGTAACCATAGTTTTTGTAACAACATTTTGCATTTAATAATAATAAAGGTGTAGGAGTTGAGTATCACAATTCGCTTATACCCTATGTTCATCCCGGGAATCTCCTGAACATTTTGCAGAGAGCCCCATCACAATCGGATCAATGGTATGGCCGCGCATAAAGTATGAACAAACAAACATGAATTTTTATATTTTAGATTAATCGGAACTTTTCACAGATTTTCATCAATAGCTCAATGTAAATGCAGACAAGAAAAAAGATTGAGTAATTATTTCTTTTGTACTTAATACAAGCCTTTGTTCACGTGGATAGAGGATTCATGTTGTCCTCCAACGTTCTTTGAATTTTTCTTAGTATCGCGGTTTCTAATACTTTCATGCCCGAACAATATGTTCGAGAGTATACTTAAATGAATACTGTTCTCTGAAATTTCTAAGAACTTTAATATGTATATATTTCCCGCCGATCGCAGAAGGAACAATGTTACCTTGTCTGAGCGTCTTAGGGTGGTGATTTTGGTCACAAATAATCATTTTCTTTGGGTCACACATTGTAATACAATCAACACCTATGCACTCATTGGTTCCTTTTAATTACATCTCCGACTTTCACACACTTTGAATCTGCCTTACGTTTCGAAACTAAGTTATTATTTTCTCAAGCAAATTTGACCTGATTTTACCTTCCGCAAGTCTGTGTTTGTATGGTCCAATTGTAATAGAAGGCGGCTTTCTGAAGATTTGAGTTTCGGACCTTTACTATTCTTACATAATTTTCTTTATATGTATATAGTAGTATTATATAGCGCACAATGTGCATGAATTGGTTAATCAATACCGAATAGCATTAATTATCTGTCTGTTGAGAATCCTGTCAGAGATTGCCCTCTGTTTTTGCACTTTAGCACATGGTATCTCTCGCATGACATGCCGCACACGCATTCTGGTCCCGGTTAATGAAACAGTTTCGTTCCAAACAGTCTGTGATTGAAGCCGTGTATGCTAGCCGGGTCAATAGATTTCGTAGCTCGTAGTTCGGTTTCTTCCAGTCTTCTGAGGCCATGGCATCGATAGTTTAAAAGGCGGTCCAATTATATTTTTTTCAGCTGCAGCTATTTTAAGTAGCTGTAAAAAGCATAATGACTTATGGTGCTGAGGGATGGACTTTGGTAGAGGGACAAAAAACTAAGATCTTGGCAGTGGAGATGGATGGAATAAGACGCAGTGCCAAGGTGTCCAGGTTGGAAAGAAGAAGAAATGAAGAAGTGAGGCAGATGATGGATATGGAGGAGATAGTGGTGGAAAGGATCGAAAGACGAGCTCTTCAGTGGTATGGCCATGTCAGGAGAATAGAGGATGATAGGTGGCCCAAAAACTCTTTTGGAATGGTCACCTTCTGGTAGAAGGAAACGGGGCAGGCCAAGAACAACTTGGAGAGGAGAGATCCATACATTGATGAACGACCGAGGTCTGGAGGAGGATGAATGGCGTGATCGGCAAGAATGGCGAATGGGAATACAGGGTAACCGCTGAAAAGTGGAGAGACCCTCAAAAGTAAAAGTAAGTAAGTAGCTGTAAATTATTAAATTGGTGAAATGAGAGATAGGGTTTTAAGATTATTGAAAATATATTAAATCTCTTTTAATAAGTTGACTCTATTCGTATATGAATCTAGATTAGTCTCGGCAATTTTCCTAATGACATATTCAAGAGTAAAATTGGATAGAAATGTTGATAATACAGTTCCTTGTTTCAGTCAATTCTCGATTGAGAAGCTAGTTGACTACATTCAACTAATTCTAGTTCACGCTATGTAAAATCCAAGCATAGGCTTATTAATATATTTTAATTTACCAAATTAACCATGATTTGAGAGAGGTAAATTATACAGGGATTTTCTTGAAAACAGTCTCGGTCGTTCTCGAGCAGTTTAAGGTACAGAAACACGGGACTTGTACTAGTTAGAGTCGTCATGGAATTTCGGCCAGTACAGGTTCGTTGCTCACATGGATCTTGAGATGTTTTATAGGTACAATAAGTAGTGGCTTCTGTTTGAGAAAACCAGCTATAACAGATGAGGAACAGAACATGCTGACAACATGTCGCCTCTATATAGGCTGGATAATCGTCCACCTCTGAGAGGAACAAATTTGGATGTGAGATTAGCAGCAGGTTAGTTGACCAAGAGCCTTCTTAGTCTGTCGCATCATGGAGTTTTCTTGAAAGTATTAGATGATGATAAGGATAATTAAAGAGTGGCCTTGAATTTACAGGTTCGATAATGCAATGAGTTAGTTAGATTTTTCCATAGTGTTCAGCCCTAGGGCAGGTCCTTTACTGCAATCATAGCACTTTCATGCTATGCTTTGCAGTTTTACTAGGAATTACAGGTGTGGTAAGCTTCCAGTTGATTTCCACACCGGGGATGACAATGATGATGATAAGGAAGATGATGTTCGGGGACCTTTCGTGTCTCACAACTACCTGATATTTGTCTTACAGGTGAGGAAATCTCCCGGGAAGAAAATCCTTACCCAATAGCTTGTCTCGACCGGGAATCGAACCCGATACCGCTGTGTGATAAGGCAGCACGCTACCTCAAGACCACAGCGGTGGTCAGTTAGATATAGATCTACCAAATAAAAACAAAATTGTTTTAAAAATATGTATATACATACCTAAAGAACGTTATATGTTTTTTCTGAAATCTACAGAATGGAACATAACTTAACCGACAGATTTTTCACAAGACGTTCGGGGATGTTGGTTAACTGTTCTGATATTGAGTAATGTATTGTTGATGTTGTGACATGTATCATGTTATCATCTATTATTTTTGTCCAACTGATAGGATGGATTCTGATACAGTTTTCCTGTACCAATTTCAGGTGATTATAAGTTGGTTTGTTTCTCATTGTAATCCAGCTGAATTAATTTTAACATGGTTAAAAGTACATGCTACATATCTAATACACCATCATATTATTCTGTAATAAGCGACAGGGGATTGCGGATTCCTTACATCAAAACGCCCAACCACTTCCCTGTAAAATCAGAAATAAATGTCGATAGATTTCTGAATCGCCCTGTAGTAACTGGTGCACAGGTTAATTTATTTCTATTTATTTCTAAAATTTTCCGGATAGTAAGTATCTGATCAATGTTGAGCATTTCGCCTAAAGCGCAAATAATAATAATAATAATAATAATAATAATAATAATAATAATAATAATAATAATAATAATAATTATTATTATTATTATTATTATTATTATTATTATTATGAAAAATTGCACATGTCATACCTTCTAGAGTTTTAAGTCCATCACCAGTAAATTGACTTAAAAAGTGATACACCACTGATTTCTTCACATTCCTTATTTCACTTTTCATGATAATCTGTAAATAGAATACACATATTAAATTAATATGGGGTTTATAAAGATTTTATGCAAGTTAACACATAATTCATTTTTTAATTAAAATGTGAATAACGTTCGTAGAATAAATTATAAGTAATCATACGAATTTTGAAGTTGTTATGAATAATGCATAAAAATCCGATGTAACAATTTCATTATCATTTAATAATTTTACTTATATGGATGGCCTATACAGAATTTCAATGTTTACATATATTTCTGTGCCTAAAGTAATAATAATAATAATAGTAATAATAATAATAATAATACTAATAATAATAATAATAATAATAATAATAATAATAATAATAATAATAATAATAGCAAAGTGAGAAGTGATCTCACTATGTCGGGACAGTCACGAAAACTCTACATTAGGATCAGCACCGAGAACATCAAGTAATGTAGCTAAGAAAGACCTGCTGAAGATGGAATAGAGAATCTGAAAGGTCTTCAGAAAAAAAATACATATTTTATAATATGCGGATGACGGGCCTGACCTAAGAAGGTAAATTTTAACTTTATTTTATTATATGACTATCCACCTCAACGGTTTTAAACAATAAATTTTATTAGTATTGATCAATATCTTATGATTGGCTCTAATAGTAGATATAGGACTAATAGGCCTATAGACTTAGAAGAGAGAGAAATTGTGTGATGTGGTATTTCAATTAGACGATTCTGATGTGACCCTGTATTCGAATTGTAATTTTTTCCACAAAAAACGCAGGAAATGAACTACAAGGGCTGTAACATCAAGTGAAAAGTAAAGTAGAATAAGCAAGACGGAAGTCTAGATACGTGGCACGACAGCTTCGAAAAATCAAGTCCAACCTCTATATTTCATACTGATTATCTGGTTAACAAATTACAATAAAGCAAATCATGCGTTTGTAATAATGCGTCACTTCAATATAGATATCAGTTTTCCGAACTAGATTTTTATATTTGTTAAATCACTTACTTCCGTTTTTTTTTTATCCCACATCATACCCGATTTAACTTCATGCTATATGTAATTGCTCTTCTTATATCTATATTTACCTCTTTAACAACATTAAAAATACGAACAGTAAAATATTTTTTGCGTGATAGTGCGCTTTGTCGTACTTTTACCAGCAAAGGCGACCATTAATGAAAGTTGAAATTCCTACATTTCGAGGTTGTCAACCTAAATAACTAAGCTGTAATATCACATTTACACCCACGAGAAGTAAAAATCACTGCCCTCTATGTACACTACGTACAATGTATATACAGAAAATATCCAAACGGTAGTGTTAATACAAATTATACGAAACAAATCACTGCACCTTAAATGAACTGAAATTTATTTGAAACAATATATACAATAAATACGTACTTGCGGCCATGTTATCAATAATAATTGTTCTCAAGGCCTCCTGTTGTTTCAAACAATAAAATTAATATAAAATTATGGAATATTCACCTGAAAGGCCCGTCTCCTCAACTTAATGAATTATTTAACTGTAGCGCTTTTGGGACTTGTCCCATCATCGGCAGGATTCAAAACTGGTTTTTCACTGAAGATCTGGTAGAGGGGGTTGCATGTATTGGGTTCGTTTTCGTTTATCAGGCTGTCGTTGTTGTGAGCTGCTTTCATGATTTCCATCTCTTCGAGTACGTTTATCTTCGCTGGATTATTTTCTCTGTGCATTACTGTTAGGGTGTTATCAATATTTAACATGCGGTGTCCTTCATGGATAACGTGTTTTGCATAGCTTGATTTCCCTTCTGCGTGAATGAAGTCTCGAAAATGTTCTTTGAATCTGATGTTAAAACTCCTGTTTGTCCTTCCTATATACAATTTGTTGCAGTCCTTACATGTCAGTTTATAAACTCCTTTGCTGGTACAGTCATTTGATTCAAAAAGGAGGTTGCCTGGAAAGTTTTCCGGGAGTTTTGAAAATGGGCAATTTTATAGATTTCGATGTGCTCTTTCCGAATTTCAACTTTGCCACCTCGTATCTTTGCCGCTCGCACCGCCATCTTGGAAAAATGGCGCCTAAAAGCAAGTTTTTGATAATATCTCCTTTCCAACTCATTTTAAGATAAAAACATTTATATACAAAATTAAACCAGAGGCAATTTCCTACAATTCATGTAATAACCTTTTTTCGTAAAATCAATAGTTTCGGCGTACGAGCGCCGCAAAATATAGTTCAACACGCGTTTAGGACAAAAAAAAACTCATTTCCACACTATCTCGAGGTATAGTAAGCGGAGCGTTTTTTTTTATCGTGGTATCGCCAGTAGACCTAACCCACATGCAATTCACTATTCTAAAATTCGCTGTTCTTGATGGACCAGGTGTCGCGAGTTCATTGTCTTTAGTACCGATCGAAACGTCACAGACCGAACTTTCTTCCACAGCATCCTTGGTGGGATTACGTATCAGTTTCATCGCAATCCTCTTCCTTCTCGATTTCATCATAAGTTTGTTCGAAAATAGTCTCCGTTTCATCCTCTTCATCGCTATCTTGTGATGGAACTTGCGAGTTACTACAGGTAGCCTACCACTACAATTCGTGTATATAACGGAGCACTTTAACCCAGCCTTTCTGCATCCACAGGCTTTCTGACATCTCTTTTTGCACTCACTGGGAGCTCGAATGTGGTGAAAGGAACTAAACTGTTCTTGTTTCTTTTCCATTCTTATTGCTCTGCATTTTGTTTATTCCCATACCACTGCTGAACCTGGTGATAGGTTGTCGTGCTGCTGCTCCTGTTGGTGGTAGCGACGCAATATTAAATTTACTTTTACGGTAAATGCTGATGTTTTGAAGCATGCGTATCTATAGCTGTTGAAAGACATACTTTTCTTATATTTCACATTACTGTAGCTGTAAAATTCAAGAAGGAAGCGTTCTCCAGGTTTAGCAATGATCCCTGGATCAGCATTAGGATTTTTTAATACCTGGATAACCTTAAATTACATTTTTCCTTGATGGAATAATGTTGATGTTGTATCACAGCCACTGAAGGCATGCAGAAATAAAACATGATCTGCGGCTGTTTTTTCTAGGATACTTTTTTGTGTGAATATATTTGTTGCGAAATTTTGCCTTTTCCTGGTTTGAAAATATATATGTTTCAAAGCTTAGATAGAGCCGTCAAAATAATAAGAATATCTATATCACCGACGGAGGATACTTGCACCGAGTCATTTGGGATTGCGGTGAATTGTTTTCATCCATTTGCAATAAATGCATTACCTACGTTCGATCGAACTAAACATCCAATGCCATTCTCGTATTTGACGGATATCCGGAATATGTAGCAAACCATAGTACCAAATATACGGAGCAATCACGATCACTCCCTCCATGGTATCTTTACCTTGTCGTGGTGGAGTGGCTTGTGTGCTTAAATGATCCTGAGAGCTATGCCGGCGGTAGCATTGCTGCCGTTAGGGTTACCCATGCCGGACTGGTCGAAGGTGATAAGCCAGACGAAATAAGTACCTTGGTCGAAAGAGTGACGATCTTTCACCGTAAAAATACAACCGTCAAGAAATGCGGACATGGGTTCTACTGGGGTAAAATTTTCCGGAGGTCAAATAGTCCCCCATTCGGTTCTCCGGGCGGGGACTACTTCAGGGAACCCATGCCAAAGGCTCAAACACAGGGACATGTTCCTAGGAACATGGAATGTTAGGACTTTTTACAATAGTGGGGCACTAGAGATATTAACGCGGGAATTGGATAAATCGCCCTTGGATATAGTCGCTTTACAGGAAGTTAGGTGGCCAGGAGAAGGTAGTCAGGAATCAGGAAGCTTTGCATTATACTATGGGGGTGCAGAAAGACCTGCATTTGGAACGGGTTTTTTAGTCAGAAGGAGGATCCTATCCGCTATCCGAGATATTAAGTTTGTTAGTGATAGGATATCATACATAATTCTAAAGGGTAAACGACATGATTTTATAATTGTAAATGTACATGCCCCACAGAAGATAAAGATGACAAGATCAAGGATGAGTTCTATGAACAATTAGAATGCTTATTTGATAGCCTTTCACGATATCATATGAAAATTGTCTTAGGAGATTTTAATGCAAAAGTGGGGCGGGAAGATATATTCAAACCAACAATAGGCAAATTCAGTCTTCATGAAGATAGTAACGACAACGGGGTTAGATTAGTCACATTTGCCACATCAAAGAATCTGATTGTTAAGAGCACAACATTTCAGCATAAGGATATTCATAAATGCACCTGGACGTCCCAGATGGAGAAACTCGGAACCAGATAGATCATGTATTAGTGGATAAACGCTGGCACAGTAGCATCATTGATGTTAGATCAGTTAGAGGGACAGACTGCAATTCAGATCATCATCTGGTCAGGGTGAAAATCAGACAACGGCTATCGCTTATGAGAGGAACAAACGCTAAAGATGATTCTGTAAAATATGAATTAAAAAACTTGAAAAATGATGAAATGCGGCAAGAATACCAAATCAAAATTGCTAATAGATTTGAAGTACTGGAATCTTCAGATGACAATGTGGCAAACGAAGAAGAAACTGATATAAATAAAGAATGGGAGGCTATAAGAGATACTATTAAATTGTCAGCATCAGAAAGCATTGGTTGTTTAAAAAAGAGGCAAAACAAGAAATGGTTTGATGAGGAATGTGCCGACATTGTAAAGAAAAGAAAGCTAGCAAAATGAAATGGTTACACGAGCCAAATGAGGTAAATTTAGAGCAATTGGGTAGTGTTAGACGGGAAACCACCAAGTTACTAAAGAGTAAAAAGAGGGAATATTTGAGAGAGAAGATTAATGATCTTGAAATGAATGCAAAAAATAGGAACATTAGAGAATTATATCAGGGAATTAGTATAGAGAAGAAAGGGTTTCAGGCTAGAACAAACATAATTCGGAATGAAAATGGGGATATGATTGCAGATTCCAAGAGTATATTAAATAGATGGAAAAGTTATTTTAATCAGCTATTAAATGTACATACAGAACAGGACATTGAGGAGGATAAGTTACAGACAGCAGAAATGCTAGTCGCAGAGCCAAGTGCATTAGAGGTTGAAATGGCGATTGAAAAATTGAAGATGTATAAAGCATCAGGTTCAGATGAGATCCCAGCAGAACTGATAAAATCAGGGGGAGAAAAATTGATGGACAAGATACGCTGTTTGCTTAGTATGATTTGGGAAAAAGAAGCTCTTCCAGATGAATGGAAGGAATCAATTATCGTACCAATTTATAAGAAAGGAGATAAAACTGATTGCAACAACTATAGGGGCATCTCATTACTCTCAACTTCGTACAAAATTCTAACAAATATATTAGTAAGCAGACTTACTCCCTATATTGATGACATTCTAGGAGATCATCAATGTGCATTTAGAAGAAACAGGTCTACAACAGATCAGATTTTTAGTATAAGACAGATTTTAGAAAAGAAATGGGAATATAATGGTACTGTACATCAACTATACGTAGACTTCCAAAAAGCATATGATTCAATTAAGAGGGAGAAGTTATATAGTATCCTGCTGGAGTTCGGAATTCCTAAAAAGTTAGTTAGACTTATACGAATGTGTCTAAATGGCTCAACGAGTAGGGTGCGTGTAGGCAAACAGTTTTCAGACACTTTTGAAATCCAGAATGGGTTGAAGCAAGGAGATGCACTATCTCCTCTACTATTTAATTTTGTACTAGAGCATGCCATTAAATCTTTAGAGAATGAGGAAGGCTTACAACTGAATGGTATTAATAAGCTGTTAGTTTATGCTGATGATGTAGTACTACTGGCCGATAGCGAGGAGATACTAAAGGCCAACACGCACACACTATTGAGTAACACTAAGAAATTAGGACTGGAAGTAAATATCAGTAAAACTAAATATATGGTCACACGTAGAAATACATTATATAATGGAAATGGACAGCTAATGACAAATGAGGGAAATTTTGAGGAATTGGCTGAATTCAAATACCTAGGAACAATAATCACAAATAGGAATGAGATGCACAAAGAAATTAAACATAGGCTCAATTCTGGAAATGCATGCTATTATGCATTGCAGAGACTTTTGATGTCCCAACTCCTTTCAAAAAACGTTAAGCTGAAAATATATAAAACTATTATTCTACCAGTTATATTATATGGGTGCGAAACATGGACTCTTACTTTAAGGGAGGAAAGGAGATTACGAGTATTTGAGAATAAAGTTCTTAGGAAAATTTTTGGACCAAAGAGAGATGAACAAACAGGTGAATGGAGAAGACTACATAACAATGAACTACATGGTCTTTATAGGAAGCCAGATATAATAAGAACAGTTAAGTCCCATAGACTGCGATGGGCAGGACATGTTGCGCGTATGGGGAATGAAAGACGTGCATGGAAACTTCTTGTAGGAAAGCCAGAAGGAAAACGCCCAGTTGGTAGACCAAGAATGAGGTGGGAGAACAACATTAACTATGATTTGAGGGAAGTAGATTATACAGGGAATGATTGGAAAGCATTAGCTCAGGATAGGGATGTATGGAGAGCTTATGTCCGTGCGGCCATGAACCTACGGGTTCGATAGTGCCAGTGAGTAAGTAAGTAAGTAAGTAATCACGATCACTAAAATCTGCTTCAGTAGACATACTTTCTGACGAGACAATGATCCCAACTGTGTCACAAAATAAATTCCTGGGCAATGATGCAAACATGAACAGCCTCATTGGAATGTTGTAGACAAAATTTGAAGCTGAGACTTCATGGTCAAATAAGCCACGGAAGATGACGATACGCTAATAATCAATACCGTAATAAGCGTTTCATCGGCATTTGATTTCGTATTGGTTGTCGCCGAAGATATAGATCTTCTTATTCTTTTGACGGCTCTATCTACGCGTTGAAACATATATATATTCTCAACCAGGAAAAGGAAAAATTTCGCAACAAATATATTCACACAAAAAAAGTATCCTAGATAAAACAGCCGCAGATCATGTTTTATTTCTGCATGCCTTCAGTGGCTGTGATACCATCAGCATTATTTCATCAAGGAAAAATGTAATTTAAACAAGGTTATCCAAGTATTAAAAAATCCTAATGCTGATCTAGAGATCATTGCTAAACCTGGAGAATGCTTCCTTCTTGAATTATACAGTTACAGTAATGTGAAATGTAAGAAAAGTATGTCTTTCAACAGCTATAGATATGCATGCTTCACAACATCAGCATATACCGTAAAAGTAAATTTAATATTGCGTCGCTACCACCAACAGGAGCAGCAGCACGACAACCTATCACCAGGTTCAGCAGTGGTATGGGAATAAACAAAATGCAGAGCAATAAGAATGGAAAAGAAACAAGAACAGGTTAGTTCCTTTCACCACATTCGAGCTCCCAGTGAGTGCAAAAAGAGATGTCAGAAAGCCTGTGGATGCAGAAAGGCTGGGTAAAGTGCTCCGTTATATACACGAATTGTAGTGGTAGGCTACCTGTAGTAACTCGCAAGTTCCATCACAAGATAGCGATGAAGAGGATGAAACGGAGACTATTTTCGAACAAACTTATGATGAAATCGAGAAGGAAGAGGATTGCGATGAAACTGATACGTAATCCCATCAAGGATGATGTGGAAGAAAGTTCGGTCTGTGACGTTTCGATCGGTACTAAAGACAATGAACTCACGACACCTGGTCCAACAAGAACAGCGAATTTTGGAATAGTGAATTGCATGTGGGTTAGGTCTACTGGCGATACCACGATAAAAAAAACGCTCCGCTTACTATACCTCAAGATAGTGTGGAAATGAGTTTTTTTTTGTCCTAAACGCGTGTTGAACTATACTTTGCGGCGCTCGTACGCCGAAACTATTGATTTTACGAAAAAAAGGTTATTACATGAATTGTAGGAAATTGCCTCTAGTTTAATTCTGTATATAAATGTTTTATCTTAATATGAGTTGGAAAGAAGATATTATCAAAAACCTGCTTTTAGGCGCCATTTTTCCAAGATGGCAGCGCGAGCGGCAAAGATACGAGGTGGCAAAGTTGAAATTCGGAAAGAGCACATCGAAATCTATAAAATAGCCCATTTTCAAAACTCCCGGAAAACTTTCCAGATAAAACTACCAAATGACTGTACTATGCTATTGAAAATGTTATTTTCTTCAATGTTATTTTTTATTATGTTGTTTATTACGTAAAAATAGCATACAGAACCAAAAACAAATTAAACAACTTAATAAACAATAACATTGAAGAAAATAACATTTTCAACAGCTAAGGAGTTTATAAACTGACATGTAAGGACTGCAACAAATTTTATATAGGAAGGACAAACAGGAGTTTTAATATCAGATTCAAAGAACATTTTCGAGACTTCATTCACGCAGAAGGGAAATCAAGCTATGCAAAACACGTTATCCATGAAGGACACCGCATGTTAAATATTGATAACACCCTAACAGTAATGCACTGAGAAAATAATCCAGCGAAGATAAACGTACTCGAAGAGATGGGAATCATGAAAGCAGCTCACAAGAACGACAGCCTGATAAACGAAAACGAATCCAATAGGCCTACATGCAACCCCCACTACCAGATCTTCAGTGAAACACCAGTTTTGAATCCTGCCGATGATGGGATAAGTCCTAAAAGCGCTACAGTTAAATAATTGATTAAGTTGAGGAGACGGACCTTTCAATATTCCATAATTTTGTATTAATTTTGAATAATACCTCAACGGAACACATCATGAATCTTATAAAAGTTGATCAACCAATAAATATTGCCCACGCTGTAACGTTAGTCAATTGTCTATAATGAACGCAAATATTTCCAACCAAGATGTTATTATTTTACTATTATTTATTATTTAGAAAACACCATCGCGCAAAACATAATGTACAACACGCGTTTGTGAAGTGTTTTACAGAATGTCGGAAATTAAAAACCTCGCTATCGCTCGGTTTTTAAACATTTTTCCTCAATTCTGTAAAACCAACTTCCTAACCTGGCATCATAATGTACTATTACATTAGTAATAGCATAGAGAATATTTCTTGTAATTTAGGACTTGAGATTTTGGACCTGAATATGCAGCCGTGTGTGTGTATGTATGTGTGTGTGTGTGTTGTGTGTGTGTGTGTGCGTGTGCGTGTGCGTGTGCGTGTGCGTGTGCGTGTGCGTGTGCGTGTGCGTGTGCGTGTGCGCGTGTGCGCGTGTGCGCGTGTGCGTGTGTGTGTGTGTCGAAGCTTCAGTGATATTAACAAGCTATATTTCTCCGCTTATTGTCCTTTGATAAGGCAGTTGAATACATAATACCATATAGTAGTAGCAGGACTTTATTAGACAAAAAGTAAGATATTTACAATATTATTTACAAATATGGGTCGCACGGGCAGTAAGCCGTACGTGCTGTTGACAGTCCGTTACAATAAAGTAATAATTGGTACTAGTGTAAAGAAAAATAAACAACAAAAAAAGCAATAACATTACACTTACATAAAGAAAACACAATAATATTACAATTAAATAATAACACAATAGCATTATACACTAAAAACATTAACATTACAATTACATAAAGAAAACACAATAATATTACAATTAAATAATAACACAATAGCATTATACACTAATTAATTTATATATAATTGTTAAGAATTAATGGTATTGCATTTTGATAACATAGGCTATATTTATTCATGAATGTTGTCCTTATTTTCCGCGTTTTGCCCAGAACTTTACCGAGGTTTATCCACTTTTCTGGATTTACCAATAACTCGTAGCATGCCAATCTTTCCCGATTTGAATTTAGAAATCTTTCCGGTAATAACTGACGTCTCCAATATTCTAAATCATTACATTTTCCTAATATATGTATCTCATCTTCAAAGTTCCCGCACATTGGACATATTCGCATATCGTGATCGTCACTAATTTTTAGAAATTTCCATGCCCCTAGCCTAAACCAAGCAAGCCCTGATCTCTCCTTAAATCCTAGGTTCAGTATATACGATTCTTTTCCTCAAACGTGTTTTAGGTCTCTTTGTAAACACAGTAAGCGTTTTCCTGTACATTCGGCGAAAGTATCTTGTTGGTTTATATCTAAGTACCTCCTCCTTATTTTTCTCCACACGTTTTTGCGATTTTCAGTCCCTTTTTCCCATATCCAGCCCATCCCAGTCTTATGGAGTTCTCTCCTAACCTCGTCTGCCCAAAATTTAACATCTATGTTTTTAATTTGGTGGTCGTAACAAATTGCTCTAAGCATTGTTTGTTCACCTTGGATTACTCGCAACCAGTATTTGAGTACACGAATTTTACAGTTAATGTCGTCCTGGAATGACCCGAATTCATATAAAATTCCACAGTTAGAAACGGCCTTACTAAGTCCTGTAATATATTTTAGAAAATGCGTATATACCTTATTTAGTACTTCCGTTCTTTGGAAACCCCAAATCTCAATACCATAGTGCATTACTGGCCTGACCATCGCTCCATACATTTTTTCTAATGTGCTGACTGGAATATCAGGCACTCGACCCAGAATACCGAGTACACTGTTAAGTTGTCGTCTCCCTTTAAATAATGCTATATCAATATGTTTTTTCCACATCCGGTTCATTTTCAATGTCGTACCAAGATATTCAAAATGTTTCACATTTTGAAGTACTTGATCTCTGTATTTCCATTCTTCTGCTCTACCATAAACCGTCCCATTTTTAAAGGTCATTGTTTTTGTCTTACTAACATTTACAGTCAATCCCCAATTCCTACAGTATATTTCCAGTAGGTCAAGACCTGTTTGCAATCCCTTGATTGTCTTGGAACAGATAATTAAATCATCTGCATACAACAGGATTGGGACTTTAACATTTCTTATCTCCGGAGCCTCAATTTCTCCTTCTAGCATTACGTCTACAATATCATCAACGAATAGATTAAATAGCATTGGTGATAAAATGCAACCTTGTCTCACTCCCCGATTGGCTTCACTGCTCTCTGTAATGTGCCCTTGGTCTACTTTTATACAAAATTTAACATATTTATAAATTGACATTAAAGCATGTATCATTTTATGAGACAATCCTTTCCGATTTAATTTTTCCCAAAGTGCGCTTCGGTCAACAGTATCATATGCCATCTTAAAATCAATGAATACACAAAATAATTTATCCCCCTTCATTTTCAGATTGTCATCAATTAATGTTCTCAGAGCAAATACGTTGTCCACAGTGGAGTACACTTCTCTAAAACCTGCCTGATATTTTGAGAGCCTATTATTCTCTTTACCCCATTGTCTTATTCGCTCGTAAAGTACTTTACAATATATTTTTCCGAACACTGACAAGAGACAAATTCCCCTGTAACTTTCTGGTATCTGTGCCTCACCTTTCCCTTTGTATAGCGGTTGGATGACACCTGTCGCCCAGGCTTCCGGATAATCTCCTCCATTAAAAAGTTTGTTGAACGCAGTTTTCAAAACGTCTAATAATTTATTGGATGATATCATATTTTTCAAGAATTCCCCTGGTATTCCATCAATTCCAGGTGCTTTACCATTCTTTAAACATTTAATGGAAGAAACCACTTCATTTTTCGAAATATCCTGATCCAGTAATTGAATATGAATTGGGTCAGGGATCTCAACTATATTTCCTTGATTATATCTTAACCTCTCATTTCCCAGCACCCTATCAAAGTAACTTATATACATATAGCCTATACTAGCGTATCCGGCAGACGTTGTCTTGGCCGAACGTTCTTTTCTCTTGTCATGGCCGTACGATAAAAATATAATTTACTTTTTACCATAGAATTGTAAAAATTCTCTAATTAAGACATAAATAGCCACACAGCGAAATTTTGTGGCTCAAGAAGCGTGCATGATGACGTCACATGTTGTCGCGCGGGAATATGTCAATTTACTTATCCCGATCTTCTTGGAATAAATGAGCTGAAATACAAAAAATGGTTATTATGTGGAAAGCAACGGAAATCTTCCACATATATAACCCTATAAAGCTACAAAGCATAGCATGAAAATGCTATGATTGCAGTGAAAGCCCTGCCCTATGGCAGAACGCTATAGTATATAATGAGTTATCGGTAAAAGAATACGTCATGCCCAAATGTTTGCTTTTCTGTTATTGACGGGTTCAGAAAACGTTTTCTCGATATTCGAATTATTGTTAAGCCATATACTATGTCACATTTAACATTGAGTTTGATATTTCAATCTTTTCGCTTCGTTATTGTGTGATAGACTACTTTTTTTCCATAAAATTCACTAAGACGTAATTAGATATTATTAAATATGTTTCCAAGAAAACTCACTGCCATCTGTTGTCGCTCAAGTAGCGTTCATGATGTCGTCACAACGTTATCGCGCGAAATATGTCGATAATGCAGATGACTACACATCTTACATAAAAAATCCCATAACCCGATCGCAGCGCCACTTACCGAGTCCAATTGTGAATCTAACCAATCCAAGAACCCACCCAAACACACACAAACAATTTCATCAAAATCGGTCCAGTCGTTTAGGCAGTTTTTAATCTGGGGTTTCAAGTAAACTTCTACTTCTAATTGTCGGATTTCGGTCATTTTTGGACAATACCTACCTCAATTTATTTTAATAGGATATGTTAAGTTTTGTTGTGAAACCTAAAAATTATTACCGCAAGAGTGATTTTCAATTTTCACTTCCGGTCAACTACTACACTTAATGGTTTTAGAGGATCCAATTGTGAATCTAAACTATCGAGGGACCCAAACAAAAAATTCATCAAAATCACACCAGTTGTTCAGGAGGAGTTCAGTGACAAACGCATGTATAGAAGAATTATATATATACCGGTACTATGCATCGAAATGAGACTAATCACCAGGAGGACGTTGGATGTTTCGTTTTGATGCTGGTATTACAGATACAAAATGGGGGCATGCCGTAGCGTAGTTGGTTAAGGCAAATATGCTATAAGCTGGAAGGTCTAGCGTTCATATCCCGGAGGGTGGTGAGGATTTTTAAACTGACCTAACCCTTCTGGTTCATTCATGGTCTCTAACGGAAATGAGTACCAGGCATAGCAAAGGCTGCCTTCACGCAGGCTGAGATCTCGTATCGATTGTCTAGAAAGGTTGGAACTTGACCCCCTACCACCCAAGACCAGTAATAGGATCACTTTACCTACATAACCTACTGTGTATAATGAAGTAATAACTCGCTACGACGCCTCATCGCTTGCACACATAGTATCTATGTATAATACTACTTATTATATATGAATAACATCGCAAACTTTCAGGTATTGTAGAGGAGTCTTAGATAAACAATTTGAGATATGCAACTTGTAGTCTATAAGTACAAATTTGCACGTTATAATATAAAATACGTTAGTAGCCAGTACGCCACTGACAATATTTCGAAGATTTCGTTTATAAGCTGTTATATAATGCAGCCTTCTATTGCTAATTGACTTCTTGCGACCCCCCCCCCCGTGGACTATCACCTCAACGTGGTGGGGACGCCGAGTACTCAATGAACCAGACGACCAAATCGGGGAAGTTTAGCTCTGCTAACTTGCCGATTGGTTAGAGGTGAGAAGAAACTAAGAATAGTCCGCAACGTGGGAGACGTCTGCCAGAAAGTTGACTTCGACCAAGAAGTCTGCAACGGTCTACGTGATACCAGGCGATCACCACAACGCCTCAAGGGGCGGTAGCAGCAACCCTCTCTAAAGGGGTTAATACTTAGAGGAGCAAGGATAGATGCTCTGGGACAGCAGCCCTGTCATTATACTTACCCTGCACAGCGCTCGTAACGCGGTCAGGGGACATTTATTAGTACTGATTCATCTCAAAGCAAAGGCCGGATTGGATTTCAGGATACGAACACAGCAAGAAATAAGGACAAACGATTATGGATAGCGGAGAGGATAAAATTCTGCATTTGGAATGTAAGAGGAATATGTAATAAAGAATTAAAGCTACAAAAAGAACTTAAAGAGAGAGACGTAGATATTGCAGTCATCCCAGAAACTAAAAAGAAACTTACAGGCTCTATAGATTTATCAGATTATATACTTACATACAGTGGTGTAAATCAAAACAAAAGAGCTTCAGCAGAGTTGCTATTTTATTAAAGCAAACATGGGAGAAAAGGATTCATAACTATAATTGGGTTAATGAAAGAATTATTAACTAAGGGTAAAGATAGACAGAGGTTTTTTGACAATAATTGGAATATATTGCCAGAAAATGGAAGAAAGGGAGAAAAAAAACAGTTCTATGATACATTACAAGAACGTCTAAATACCATAAATAAAAACGACCATGTTGTTGTAGCAGGCGATTTCAATTGAAGAGTAGGAAACAATCCAATAAAAGATGTACTAGGATCAAATGGAGAACAAGTATTAAATGAAAATGGAGAATCCTTATTACAATTTTCAGCGTTTAATGAACTTAAAATTGTAAACACATTCTTCAGACATCTTGACGTCCACAAATACACGGATAAATGAAAAAAGTATAAATGACTATATTCTTATAAATAAAAAACTTTCTTCATGTATACAAGACACGAGAGTGTATAGAGGTAGCAATGTAGGATCAGACCATTACTTACTTATGTATAAATTTAACTTATTAAAAAAGATGGAAGAAGTTAAAACCTAGAAAGTTCATTTCTAAGGTAACATACAAGGTACATCTCTTAAGAGAAAATAGTGTTAAACACCTATATCAAACAAGAATGAATAAATATGTAGAGGAAATAATTGATCAAATATATGAAAACAATATAAATTTAATGTGGGAAATATTGAAAAATATTTTACATAAAGTAGCATCAGAAACTCTAGAGAAAAGCAGGAAGAAATATACGAAAAGGGGAATAGATATTTGGAATGAAGACATAGCGGAAAAAATAAAGGACAAGAAACAAGCATATCTTAAATCTGCTAAGAATATCTACAGACGATAATATTGAATATAAAAAAAATCAGCAATTGTGAAAAGAGAAATTAGAAGAATAAAGAGAGAGCATTGGGACAGATATGTGTCGAATTTAGAACATGATGTACACGGACACCAAGTTAGAGCATATAAAGTTATTAAACATTTAAATAAAAACGAAAAAGACACAATACGGTTAAATACTATACCTCTTACACAATGGGAACAACATTATACATCGTTGTGGACAAACGTAGAAGAACAAACAATAGCCTTAAGAGAAAATTACCCAAATGTGGATAGTATTAGGTTTGAAGAGCTAATGTCAGCAATGCAAAATTTTAAAAACAAGAAATCGCCTGGAACAGTTAATCTAAATATAGAATTATTCACATGTGCATCGATTACATTTATTTTTAAGTTTCTTGAATTCATAAACCTTTGCTTTAAAACGGGTTCCGACATTTAAAAAAGGAAACAGAAGAGAATGTACAAATTATAGAGGAATAAGTTTATTAAATTCAGCGTATAAGATATGTGCAAACATGTTATCATATAGAATAAATAAAATAGCTGAAACAATATTACGTGAGGAACAAAATGGATTTAGAAAGGGTAGGCCAACGATAGATTGCGTTTTTACAATGGTCCAATTGATAGAAAAAATAAAAGAATTTAATTTACCCACGTATATAGCTTTTGTTGATTATACTAAAGCATTTGATAGTGTAAGTAGAAATAAATTACGGAACATACTACAAATGAAAGGAATTCCTCAACACTTTATAGATTAGATTTAGATTTAGATTAGATTTATTTAGCCTGGTGGAGTTAAGGCCATGTGGCCTTCTCTTCCACTCAACAGGACAAACATATATTACATCAGAATATAATAATCTCAATTAACTCTAATATCAAATACTAAATAAAAATGTCATCAAAAAGATAATATCTATTATATTACGATCTATAATGCAACCAGTTAATGTTAGTTAAAATTAAGACTAAATCTATAATAATAAATTGTATACAAGCAAGACATATTAACTTGTCCCTGTCTAATGTATATAAAAAACAAAGAAAAATAATGAGATATAGAAAACTAATTTTACGATTATACAATATTTAAAACAGAACAAAAGAAAATATTTGTTAATCTTAATATTATTTTCATAAATAATTAATTTATTAATTGTGAAAAGAATACTATCAGTGAGGTGTATAAGTTAGTTTGTTATTAAATAATTCTTTAGTTTGTTTTTGAAGGATGTTATAGTTTGACAGTATCTGACATAGGGCGTAAGGAAATTCCATGTTTTGGTAAGTGAGACCGTAAAAGATAATGAATAATATACAGTATGATGAGGAGGGGTATAAAGGAAAATGTGCTGATGTGATCGAGTGTCAAGATTATGTGTGTCGGATAGTCTGATGAAGCGGCGTGATAAATAATTAGGCGATGATGTGTGAAATATTTTATAGAGAAGGGATAGGGAATGGACAGTTTACGATCTCTTAAGACGAAGCCATGATATAATTGTTCCACGGACGGTGTAACATGGTCAAGTTTGCGAATACCACAAATAAAACGTGCGCAAAAATTATGAAGACGTTGAAGTCTTTGAGTGAAAATTATATTTAAGTCTGTAAAAAGAGTGTCACAATAATCAAAATGAGGCATTGCAAGTGTTTCTACTACCATTTTCCTAACAACGAATGGCAGACAATTTCTTACGCGATTTAATGAATGTATTATTGAGAAGACTGTTTTGCATGTATGGTTTATTTGTGTATTCCAATTTAAGTTTTTATCAATAAATACTCCTAGAATTTTTACTGTCTCACTATAAGGGATTTGAACTCCATTTAGTGATACATGCGAGACTGTGTTTAGGTTAATTGTAAATAATAGTTTCTGCTGACCCAATAATGATTGATTTCATATGTGGAATGTTTCTCTATGAAATCAACAATGCAGATTGTGAATTCGTTGGCTGTCACTCTTCCTTCTCATTAGTGCCATATATATATATATATATATATATTGTATTACAAACGTAAATTATAAAATTGTGCCCTTGTAATTTTTTACTGTAGTGTTGTTTATAAACCATTAACTTTGGGCACAATAGACACTTTGGGGGTCTATTGTAGCCACAAGGACCTATTAGATGCTGAAGAAATGGTTTCTTCTTTTGCCTGACGTGCATTTTTTTTTCTTATGGATATGCATCTTGTAATCTTCTTCTTTAAGGCTGCCTTCTTTATATGCAATGCAGCCGTCACACTGGTCTTTCCTAAGTTTGTAGATGGAGATTTTCTGACTTTCTAGAATTTCACTTTTTTTTTTCTCCACAGATTCATTTCCTGTTTTCTCACACAATTCTTTATAAGTATGTATAATGCATATGATTATAAGATCTAAATTCAGAATCAGCATATACACTTGAAGTACTTGCTCTGTAGTAATGACTGGGATCTTTCGGAATCAACTCTAACCATCTATTTACAGAGTCCGATTTTTAACAATTTCCGCTTTTATGATGACTCTTCTAATATTTTCCTCTTCCCATTCTCCATAATCTCAATTTCGGAATCTTCACTGCTGTTGACTTCATTATTGTTTATTATTTTATTGAAAATTTTGATCCAGTTGTTAAAAACAGTTTTTTTTTCAGTCCTGTGGTAGACAGAAAAAATCACAACAGACTCTTAACTTTTTATCCATTTTCTAATGGTAGATAATCATAAACATACTGCTTGATAGAATTGTCTCCTTCTTTACCTTTTCTTCTCCTAATAACTGGCCGAAAGTTCACTAGTCCATTAATATACACATTTTTCTCTTCCCATGTATTAAATTTCCAAACTGTTTTATGCGCCATTTTTCGTATATTTTCGTCAATTTTATGACACGTGAAACTTCTTTCGCCTGCTTTTCTTTCATTGTGTGAGCAGGCCTAGGGTAGAAGTTTCCTCTCCTGACGTTCTTTAAATTTGTAAGCATTGCCATCCTTTTTTTTTTCTTAGCTCCCTATTTTCTGCTCTGGTATATATTTTCTTTCCAAAATAACTATCAGTTTCTTTGTTTGCATTTTCACTAGGGACATCCATATAAATCGCATTGTTTAAGTAAGGATTCGATGCCCATATAATTTTCTGCTATAGCTGATAATGAATTTAGGGCCTCAGTGGAAATTAGAACGTCATAAAACTACGCCAACCGATTTTGTCTTAACTAGCATTGATGAAGTCGTATCAATTAGGGGGAATTATTGCACTCGCAATGTCTATTGCTATCCTATTTATTCTTCCTTTCTTTAATTCCAACTTCCGAGGAATCCAATTCACATTTCATACCTGACCTCCCATTAACTTGGAAAGAAACCTTGCATAATAAATTAATTATAATTATACTTGTTTTATAAATATAAATTAACGTCAATGAATGTTAACATTTTTATTCTAATTAAACTCACAAACATACGCATACTAAATCACTACATTCTAAATAACATTAATTTCACATCTACAAAATTGGCTATGTGTAAAATAGGCGCAATTCTAATCGGCTATGTGAAGTGTCAGAAATTATTTCCTCTATTTTACTTGTGTGATTTAAATTATATTGATATAACTTTCTGTGCAGTGTTGCTGAATATGTAAGAAATAAAATGGTATATCGGCTCAAGTCGTAGATAGAAAAATAATAATTTAGGAATGTTTTTTGTTCCTCCTGTAAAATTACGAGTACTTTCCCTTCACATAGCCGGTTTTGCAGGTGCAACCACGACTTACTTACTTACTCACTGACACAATCGAACCCGTAGGTTCATGGCCGCGCGGACATAAGCTCTCCATACATCCCTATCCTGAGCTAATGCTTTCGAATCATTCCCTGTATAATTTACTTCCCTCAAATCATAGTTAATGTTGTTGTCTCCCACCTCATTCTTGGTCTACCAACTGGGCGTTTTCCTTCTGGCTTTCCTAAAAGAAGTTTCCATGCACGTCTTTTATTCCCCATACGCGCAACATGTCCTGCCCATCGCAGTCTACGAGACTTAACTGTTCTTATTATATCTGGCTTCCTATAAACACCATGTAGTTCATTATTATGAAGTCTTCTCCATTCACCTGTCTGTTCATCTCTCTTTGGTCCAAAAATTTTCCTAAGAACTTTATTCTCAAATACTCGTAATCTCCTTTCCTCCCTTAAAGTAAGAGTCCATGTTTCGCACCCATATAATATAACTAGTAGAATAATACTTTTATATATATTTCAGCTTAACGTTTTTTTAAAGGAGTTGGGACATCAAAAGTCTCTGCAATGCATAATGCATAATAGCACGCATTTCCAGAATTGAGCCTATGTTTAATTTCTTTGTGCATCTCATTACTATTTGTGATTATTGTTCCTAGGTATTTGAATTCAGCCACTTCCTCAAAATTTCCCTCATTTGTCATTAGCTGTCCATTTCCATTATATACTAAATTTCTACGTGTGACCATATATTTAGTTTTACTGATATTTACTTCCAGGCCTAATTTCTTAGTGTTACTCAATTGTGTGTGCGTGTTGGCCTTTAGTATCTCCTCGCTATCGGCCAGTAGTACTACATCATCAGTATAAACTAACAGCTTATTAATACCATTGAGTTGTAAGCCTTCCTCATTCTCTAAAGATTTAATGGCATGCTCTAGTACAAAATTAAATAGTAGAGGAGATAGTGCATCTCCTTGCTTCAACCCATTCTGGATTTCAAAAGTGTCTGAAAACTGTTTGCCTACACGCACCCTACTCTTTGAGCCATTTAGACATATTCGTACAAGTCTAACTAACTTTTTAGGAATTCCGAACTCCAGCAGGATATTGTATAACTTCTCCCTCTTAATTGAATCATATGCTTTTTTGAAGTCTACATATAGTTGATGTACAGTACCATTATATTCCCATTTCTTTTCTAAAATCTGTCTTATACTAAAAATCTGATCTGTTGTAGACCTGTTTCTTCTAAATGCACATTGATGATCTCCTAGAATGTCATCAATATAGGGAGTAAGTCTGCTTACTAATATATTTGTTAGAATTTTGTACGAAGTTGAAAGTAATGAGATGCCCCTGTAGTTGTTGCAATCAGTTTTATCTCCTTTCTTATAAGATAATTGATTCCTTCCATTCATCTGGAAGAGCTTCTGCTGGGATCTCATCTGGAACTGATGCTTTATACATCTTCAATTTTTCAATTGCCATTTCAACCTCTAATGCACTTGGCTCTGCGACTAGCATTTCTGCTGTCTGTAACTTATCCTCCTCAATGTCTTGTTCTGTATGTACATGCAATAGCTGATTAAAGTAACTTTTCCATCTATTTAATATACTCTTAGAATCTGCAATCATATCCCCATTTTCATTCCGAATTATGTTTGTTCTAGCCTGAAACCCTTTCTTTTCAATCCTAATTCCCTGATATAATTCTCTAATGTTCCTATTTTTTGCGTTCATTTCAAGATCATTAATCTTCTCTCTCAAATATTCCCTCTTTTTACTCTTTAGTAACTTGGTGGTTTCCCGTCTAACACTACCCAATTGCTCTAAATTTACCTCATTTGGCTCGTGTAACCATTTCATTTTTGCTAGCTTTCTTTCCTTTACAATGTCGGCACATTCCTCAACAAACCATTTCTTGTTTTGCCTCTTTTTTAAACAACCAGTGCTTTCTGATGCTGACAATTTAATAGTATCTCTTATAGCCTCCCATTCTTTATTTATAACAGTTTCTTCTTCGTTTGCCACATTGCCATCTGAAGATTCCAGTACTTCAAATCTATTAGCAATTTTGGTTTGGTATTCTTGCCGCATTTCATCATTTTTCAAGTTTTTTAATTCATATTTTACAGAATCATCTTTAGCGTTTGTTCCTCTCATAAGCGATAGCCGTTGTCTGATTTTCACTCTGACCAGATGATGATCCGAATTGCAGTCTGTCCCTCTAACTGATCTAACATCAATGATGCTACTGTGCCAGCGTTTATCCACTAATACATGATCTATCTGGTTCCGAGTTTCTCCATCTGGGGACGTCCAGGTGTATTTATGAATATCCTTATGCTGAAATGTTGTGCTCTTAACAATGAGATTCTTTGATGTGGCAAATGTGACTAATCTAACCCCGTTGTCGTTACTATCTTCATGAATACTGAATTTGCCTATTGTTGGTTTGAATATATCTTCCCGCCCCACTTTTGCATTAAAATCTCCTAAGACAATTTTCATATGATATCGTGAAAGGCTATCAAATAAGCATTCTAATTCTTCATAGAACTCATCCTTGATCTTGTCATACATTTATAATTTTAAAAACTATAACTAAGAAATTATAGTAAAGAGAAGAAAATTATACAAAAAATACTTCTCAAAAAACATTTATGGTTGATGGAAAAATTCTCATTACTTATTTGAAATTTGGGTTTTAAAAAAATCTGTTAGAGTCCGTATTCAGCTTTCTTGTGAAAAAAAAGATAACTTGTACATAATTTCTTAGGGAAACAGTAACATTCTCCATTGTGGTCAGTAAAACCGTTACTTTTCAGTCCAGCTGAGTGGGTTTGATTCCCTGTGCGATGGGGATATCAAATCTCCATCTTGGGCCTAGACGTATGTCCCAAGTCATGTTTTCATGTACTGAGTTATTTTCGGCTGTAGCCCTGGTTTCTGCTATCCACACACCTAGAATACGCTCTTCACTGTGTATTTGTCTGGTATGTGCCTGCTTCATAGCTCATTGTTCCAGGACATTAGTATATGTGCCCCAAGTCCCACAAAAGAGTCGAGTAAAGAATGAAATACTAAGAATTAATAATGACAACATTGTGGCGTCTCTTCGCAAGTTATTTCCTACAGATCAGATACCTTACATACTGATATTTATTTATAAATTATCTTACCTCTACGCCCCGGTGATCTCTCAGGAACAACATAGGTACAGGACCGAGCCATGCTGTGAACATTCTCGGGAATTCCAAGAAATATTTTTCCAGTAATCTGTCCATATCTAAATAAAACAATAAATATCCAAATTAGACAATACATTAATGAAATATCCATCCATTCATAGTAATGCTACCCGAGGGCAGGTCTTTCACTGCAATCATAGCATTTCCATGCTATTCTTTGCAGCTTTACTAGGAAATTATAGGTGTGGTATCTTCCCGTTGCTTTCCATACCGATGAAAGATGATGGTAATAATAAGGATGATGAATGATGGCCGGATGATTTTCGGGGAGTTGGGTCCTAAGCTTCCTGACATTTGTCTTACAGGTGAGGAAAAAACCCCGAAAGAAACTAACCTAGGAGCCTGTCCCGACGGGAATCGAACCGAGGCCCGCTGCGTGACCTCGAGACCAGAGCGGTAGATAATGAGAAATAACCCTACAGTTTTAATATTTTTAATGAAATATGGTTTCGTCAGTGTATGAATAAAACGTGCCAAAATGAATTAGTAAACTAAACAAATAGGGCACTCGACAGAAATGGTATTAACAAAAATAATAAGTTCGTATCAACACTACATTATGAGGCTGACTGAATGATTTCACGTTACAAAACAAATTAAAAGTTGCACAATTGTAGTTTCATTTTGTCAGTTGGAAATAGGGATCGAATCAGTCTTCAAGTAATATTTCATTGCCTAACTACACATTCATAACTGTACTTAGCGTGATTATATTAAGAGAGTCAATAATGTACAAAAGGATTCTAGTCAGACCAGCTGTGTGAAACGAGACGATAATAGGTATTTTGTACCGATTGATATTTGTTTATTTTCTCTGTAGAGGATTTTTTTTTTCAAAGGTTCCTTCGGTCTGTTTTATTTAATCATTATTGAATAATAGTTCTTTTTTTAATCACAATGGGCATTCTATCATCAATCATCTTGACAATATCTGCTAGTCATTGTTCCATTTTGATATCAACATTTTTATATAGGTTTGCAACGCTATGTTCGTTCGAGTTCCCTAGGTTCCATTTTGAAATATGGGACTATATCACCTTTCTGATATGTCAAATCAAGATTTTGTATATATGTAATATCGTGGCAAGATTCCCGAGAACGAAAAGTGGCAGGTCCATCTCAACGTATGTAAAATAATAGTATTTAGGAACATACAGTTACCTTAAATTTATATTTCTTTAGCTATCCGATTTATCGGTGTTGCCAGTGTAATTAACCCAATAATCTTGAGTGACCAGAAATCTATTGATTCAATAATATTCTCCGTTATTTTGGACTTTTTCATCCCTTCTTACACTCCAAACATGAATTTAACAGGCATCTCATTAACCCTGAAAATTATGGATTTTATATTAATAACGGTAATTTTAGACATAATATTTCATCCCTTCTAACCCTCTAAATGTGATATGGTCAGACTTCTGATTACATGTCATCTGGAATATCGCCAATACGTCATACCGACCCCAAAAACTATGAGTTCGACATTAATATCAGTCATAATGTTAATTTATTTTTCAGTCTTTTTTTACGCTCTTAGGAGTGATGGAGGTCAATTATGAGCTCAATTGTCATTGAGACTGTGGTCAATCAGCTTGGCGACCCCGAAAAACATAGATTCGACACTAATCTCAGTTACGTTTTGGAATTTAATTGTTCACCCTTTCTCACTTCCTCCAGGTTAGAGTTTCTAGCAGTTACGCATGGGCTTAAATGTAATCGAGATTGTCACCAATGAGATAAGCGATCAAGAATACCATTCACTCGACACTATTCTCCATCAATTTTGACATCTAGTTTGTCATCCCTTCACGCCCTCATTTCACCCTTGTAGGTCTCTAACACCCACCAAGGTTTTTTTTTAATTTTAAATTATGGGCCTATGCGTGGGAGTGCCATAGCGTACTTGGTTAAGACAATACATTACGAGTTGGAAGGTCGGCGGTTTGAGTTCAGTTGGGGTCACGACTTTTAAACTGGCTTAGAACTTCTGGCGGCAGCATGGCCTTGGAGTCAACTTAGCTTATAACAGAAATGAGTACCAGAGCTTGTTATGGGTGGAAACCAGGCCATCACGCAAGGCGTGATTATTATAGCATTAAGGTATACATACGCCTCATTTAAAATAATTAAGAACTTATTTTCTATCATCAGCAAGATGGCGTTCATAGAACGTTCTATTGTCCGTACTTCTTTCTGCAATGTGTCTTGTTGGCAGTTCATACACCCAGCCCTTAAAAATGAACTAGTTCTATTTAAAAATGAACTAACTAATTCATTATATTGCAACCACATATTGCATACGTACCTCGAGAATAGTCTCGCCTTATAAGTTCGCCGATAGATGGCATAAACCTAACTATATCCTCATGACCTTGACAGAACAGCAAAGCAATGTCTATCTCTTTCTATTGTTAACTTCTAGTGCATCGTTTGAAACAGATTATTCTTCCCCATCCAGGTGTTTATTTTAATGGCGAGACAACTTTGTTTTTCTCTTAGCCAATCAAATGGCATGTTAACCAACCTTTTTCGTTAAATACTATTTCAAAATATATTGTTTACGTAATATTACGTTTAAAATGTTACAACGTTTCATATTATAATTTTATTTAAGTAAATTTTAATAAAATATTGAAGACAGATGCATCAATAATAATGTATTATTCCATAATGTTCGCAATATTTCTGATATTTTCCATGGAGATATAGAATAAATATATTTACGGAAGAAACTAAGGATGTTAGGTTTAGCGAGGAGTAAAGAAGCTGGCGTGATTTGCGAAAGTGTTATAGTTATTTTTACGTATATTTTATTGGCTACATCGTATTATTAGTTATTTTATATTTGGATTTGAATTAATTAATTTTTTATTAGAATTTTAATGACTATTTAACTCATGCCCCAAATGGGAGTCAATGACCAATCACGTTTCAATGATTTCTGTATTACAACCAATCAGAGTCGTGTTTCACCAAATATTTATCAGTGTTATGATTACCATATTAAAGAAAGCTCCTCCTTACAATATTGCGTTCCTTTGGCAATAAATAGTATGATCTGGTTGCAGTGATAAACAAAAGAAGCCGTAGAAGCGTACCTATCGTTTCTCATTTGTTTTCAAACATCGCCGTTTACATTAAATATATAAATATTTTAAAATAACTATAGTTAAATAATGATTTGTGAGTAAACAGCTTAATTTTATTCGTTAAATAGTCCTAACAAATGCCACTCTTGATTTCCAAATTCTCTAGATAAATTCACTCCTCACTTCGTGAGTCGTGAATTTATCGATAATTTGGAAATCACTCGTGGCATTACTTATGATAAGTAAAGTTGTGTTTAATTGATTTTATTGTCAGTATTAGGGTAAATTAGTTATTTACAATTTTTTCAATTTTTTAGCATTTAAATATATTTTGTGATAACAAATAGCCCAATAGTCCCTCTATAAATGAGCAAAATCTCGCTTCTCTATATAGTTGTCACAGCTGTACCGTGTGAGAATATTGTTGGTAGGCAGGGTACACAATGACAGAAGCGAGAAATAGCCTAAGTGGCAAAAGAGTTGAACATAATTATTTTCAATTGACATTACATAAATCTAGGGCAGCAGTTTGTATTTTTCAGTGTTTTAAATATTTTATGTAACGGATGTTTATCATAAGGAACTTAAAGTTTTATTGTAACAAAACCCAATATTATTGTAACAAATTATATGCGCTATAAACATTGTGAAATGTATATGATTTCTAAAACTTGGCGCTACTGTGAGATCACTGATCAATGGTTACTCACTAGCTTTTAATCTAGGATTGTCATTGGCTGCTTGCGAACGAATTAACTTGACATGCATAATCGTGCCAAAATGTATCACCGCACAATCGTGCTTATAACTGACTAGTTCAAAATTAATGAGTGATATACAGTTAGTTCTTTTTAACGTGCCGTTCATATGAACTAGTTCGTTCACTAACTACCCATCACTACCTGTGACAAGGACTTTAATTGTCCTTACCACACCAAGAGTGCGGCTTTTAGGGGGCCTGTGAAGTGCTTCTTTTTACTCGTATTTCCCCCTTAGGAATAAATACAATATGGGATTTACCCCTATTTTAAAAACTGCGTAAATTCCATTTTTGAAAATATACAAACCAAGCTTCTTCAACTTTTCTGTGACAGCGCTAACATTTGTTCTTATCGTTCAAGAAAGGCTACCATGTAACCTCACCAGAAGGTTTATTATTTTCTTGGACATACTTGCGAGCACATTGGTTCCGACCAGGTGGCAGAAGACATATTGAAAGTGTACACCTGTGAGCAACGATTATGCTATGAAATATTAGTGACGTCTTCGTGTTTCAAACTCGTCCCCAGAGATCGGAACCAACCAAACCTCCGTATTACTTCTACGTTCGTGTGAATTAAATGATAAAACAAGAAATTACTTTTGACCAGGTGCCAGAAAAAAAGTCTGTTGCGCAGGACCTGCGTATACCAACCAAATTTTTCATTAAAACTAATTTGTGAAATTGACCAAAATAATGAAATCCCAACCCAACATTGAAACATTTGACATACGAATTTCAGCTTTCAGGGAAACTCCCACTGCTAATAGTCCGATTTTACGGATTATGGAACTCAATCTTACTTTTCTAATAACTTACTATTGCTATATGCCGAGTTCCGTTGCGAAACAAAATGGGTTTAAGATAACCCCAACTCCTAATGTACCGATTCCATTTTTTAGATAATGCATTTCTCATTTCATTCCACTTTCATATATCAAGTTTTATTCCGAAAAAAACTAAACGTTTGGTCGTTAGAGTGATTTCTAAATTTTCGAATCAGGTTAAACTGCATTCCTAATTGTCCGATCTTGCTGGTAACAAACTTTGTTTTATTGATTGGTTTATGCCGAGTTTAATTGCGATAAAAATAGGGTCCGTAGAGTGTGCCGAAAGTGCTATTTCGGTACGAAACATCTGTACTGTTATCCTCCCTCTACAGTGAGATTAATGAACTATGACAATTTCTTTTCTCTTTGCGTTTACTCCCACGCACCTTCCTACCCCTCCCTTTGCTCTGTTTGTACTGTGCAACTTCCCCTCTACCTCGGAACTCTCAAAGAGGCGATTCAAGTAGTAAACTGTATCATTCATTGATTCATTCATTCAATTCATTCAGTTAATTTGGTTATCGTCTGAAGGACGTGAGCTCAAGCAGAGCTGGGTTGTTTTGAGTTTGGTCCGGTAAGCCAGGGTGGGATACCCTAGGCTGGACTAAAAAGGTATGCATGGGTGTTTGAGTGTGTAAAGGTTATTACTTTTGTTATTGTTATTATTATTGTTTTCTTTAAACTTTAGAATGATCAAGTAGAACTTATGTTTAATATATTTTCATATTTCAACTTCATACATACAACGGAAATATTAAATCTTATTTTAAGTAAATAAGAATGTCTAATTACACTGTGCAACAAATTTAAACTTTTTTTCTGTCCTTTAGATGAAACTATGTGATTTTAATTAATTGAGATATGCTGAATTCATTTCTGAAATCCAAAACTTTCTATCACCCACCAATGTTCTTTAATGACACTTTGTACATATGTGCACATGTACATTTGCCATAAATACAACAAAAAATTGTCTTGTACTTAACACTTTTTCTGTCCTTTAGATTAAACTATGTGATTTTAACTAATTGAGATGTGCTGAATTCAATTTTGAAATCCAAAATTTTCTATCACCAATCAATTTTTTGTAATGACACTTTTTAATTGTACAAGTTAGTTATAATGACAAACATAACAATTGCAAAGAACACCAAATTAAAATGTCTTTGTTGATCGTTTGCGCTTATGGACAGCTTCTGGGCTATCTCTGATGATTGACCAGCAATATTCACCAAGCATACTTGCATTCCATCTTCCACTGAATCGTTTTTCAAAGGCTGATATTTCTTGGTGAAACCTCTCGCCATGTTCATCGCTGACAGCACCAAGGTTTTTTGGAAAGAAGTCCAGATGACAGTCCAGAAAATGTAGTTTCAAAGACATATTGCATCCCATAACATGAAAGTAGTGTAATAATTCACTTACAATTACTTCATAGTCTGCTGATTTTTTATTCCCAAGGAAGTTCGTGCATAGTGATTTAAATGCAAGCCAAGCCATTTTCTCCGCTTCCAACAGTTTATTTTCAAAGTCTTCATCCTGGAAGACTGCTCTTATTTGTGGACCAATAAACACTCCTTCCTTAATCTTTGCATCACTTAGGTTTGGGAATTTATTTTTGAGATGCATGAAAGCTTGTCCTTCTCTTTCTAGTGCCTTCACAAATACTTTCATCAGTCCGAGCTTGATGTGTAAAGGTGGTAGGAAGACATCTTGAGGGTTCACAAGTGGTTCATGGGAAACACTTTTGACTCCAGGAATGTAGGTTTGTCTTGCAGGCCATTCTTTACAAAAGTAGTGGTTTGCTTTGTCGCGGCTATCCCACTCACATAAAAAACAACAGTATTTTGTGTACCCTTGTTGCATACCCATTAAGAGTCCAATAACTTTCAAGTCTCCACATATATGCCATTTGTATGAAGTATATTCAATGCACCTTAGTATTGCACTCATAACCTCAAAAGTTTCCTTCGTATGAATGGCATATGCGATAGGAACAGATGGGAAAATATTGCCAATATGGATAAGTACTGCCTTTAGACTTAGTTTGGAGGAATCTATAAATAAGCGCCAGTCCTCTGGATTATGTTCATGTCCCAAAGCCTGAAATAAGCCATTCACATCGTTGCAAAAAAATATTCCTTCATTCTCAGAAAAATATTCAATAAAATGAGTTTGTCGTTTTCTAAATGAACTTATTCTAACATTGATATCTATAAGATTCCGTTCTTGCAGTCTAGAGCCCAACAATTCTGCTTGACGTTTGGGAAGGTTTAAGTCCCTCACGAGATCATTGAGGGCGTTTTGTGTGAACACCTGGTGATTACAGGGTAAAGACGATGTAGATGGCTGAAACTCTGGATCTCGAGTAGGACTACTACAGCCTGAGACGTTGGGTGTGTCTTCTTCTGAAACGGTGTACTGTTCTGGAGGCTTAGGTACAGGAAGATGTTCATTGTGAGGAACTGGTCGGATGGCTGAAGGTAAATTAGGGTACTGGATCTGCCCTTTGGATTTTGAAGTATATCCTTCTATATCTACCAAACAGAAATAACAATCTGTTACATGGTCCCGAGATTCTCGCCAAACCATAGGTACAGCAAATTTCATTGCATTGCGTTTACCTTGTAGCCAATTTCTCAAATTTCTAGAGCATGAATTGCAGCATATGTGAGGTGCAAATGACTTATCTTGGTCTCCCACACGACATCCAAAATACAGTTCATATGCCTTTCGAACTAGAGGTGTAATATTACACTTTTGGCTCTTGAAGGTTAGTTCTCCACATACATAGCAAAAAGAATTAGGATTAGTTTTACACTGACGTGGCATTATAGTATAATTACTATCCTTCAAACTCTTCTGAAGCACAATTATGAAACACTAGCTCACTCCTTGAACACCAACAGGAAATCAACAACAGACTGAAAATAAATGAAATATCATTAGTTATAAAATGCTAAATACAGATGGCAGCACAGGATGGGATGCTAATATTTAGTTGTAATATTTATCACCAGATGTCGACCTATCTCCTAAGAAATAAAAACACGAAATTGACGTAGTATGTGGAAAGTGGGAGATTCAATTAATATGAAATACATGTTAGACTAAAATAACATTCGTAAACATATTTGTTTGGGTTTTCTGAAAAAAACGGTACGTGATAGACAACAGTTAATTACAGATTCGTTTTTGCCATTAAAACATCTACCTAATAACCTATTTTCATGAAAAGGACAAATTTCGTGTTGCACAGTGTTATTGTATTTGCTAGTCATGCTACTGCTGTCTTGTACGTTTCCTGTCTACGAGTTTTCTGAAGGTTATATTAGCTCCCCTTTCCTGTCTAGCTTCCATGGTTGAAAATAATACACTGAGTTTAAAAACGAATCATAAATTACTACAGTGTGTTTCAGGAATTATTTTTAATTAATATATGTTAGTAAATCTATATCTCTCCATGGTATCTTTATCTTGTCGTAGTGGAGTGGCTTGCCTTGCTTAAATGATCCTGAGAGCTATTCCGGTGGTAGCATTGCTGCCGATAGGGTTATCCAAGCCGGACTGGTCTAATGTGATAAGCCAGACGAAAAAAGTACCTTGGTCGAAAGAGTGACAATCTTTCACCGTAAAAATACAACCGTCAAGAAAGGCGGATATGGGCTCAACTAGGGTAAAATTTTCCGGAGGTCAAATAGTCCCCCATTCGGTTCTCCGGGCGGGGACTACTTCAGGGAACCCATGCCAAAGGCTCAAACACAGGGACATGTTCCTAGGAACATGGAATGTTAGGACTTTATACAATAGCCGGGCACTAGAGATATTAACGCGGGAATTAGATAAATCGCCCTTGGATATAGTCGCTTCACAGGAAGTTAGGTGGCCAGGAAAAGGTAGTCAGGAATCAGGAAGCTTTGCATTATACTACGGGGGTGCAGAAAGACCTGCATTTGGAACGGTTTATCATACATAATTCTAAAGGGTAAACGACATGATTTTATAATTGTAAATGTACATGCCCCCACAGAAGACAAAGATGACAAGAATAAGGATGAGTTCTATGAAGAATTAGAATACTTATTTGATAGCCTTTCACGATATCATATGAAAATTATCTTAAGAGATTTTAATGCAAAAGTGGGACGTGAAGATATATTCAAACCAACAATAGGTAAATTCAGTCTTCATGAACATAGTAACGACAACGGGGTTAGACTAGTCACATTTGCCACATCAAAGAATCTCATTGTTAAGAGCACAACATTTCAGCATAAGGATATTCATAAATACACCTGGACGTCCCCAGATGGAGAAACTCGGAACCAGATAGATCATGTATTAGTGGATAAACGCTGGCACAGTAGCATCATTGATGTTAGATCAGTTAGAGGGACAGACTGCAATTCGGATCATCATCTGGTCAGAGTGAAAATCAGACAACGGCTATCGCTTATGAGAGGAACAAACGCTAAAGATGATTCTGTAAGATATGAATTTAAAAACTTGAAAAATGATGAAATGCGGCAAGAATACCAAATCAAAATTGCTAATAGATTTGAAGCACTGGGATCTTCCGATGACAATGTGGCAAGCGAAGAGGAAACTGTTATAAATAAAGAATGGGAGGCTATAAGAGATACTATTAAATTGTCAGCATCAGAAAGCATTGGTTGTTTAAAAAAGAGGCAAAACAAGAAATGGTTTGATGAGGAATGTGCCGACATTGTAAAGAAAAGAAAGCTATCAAAAATGAAATGGTTACATGAGCCAAATGAGGTAAATTTAGAGCAATTGGGTAGTATTAGACGGGAAACCACCAAGTTACTAAAGAGTAAAAAGAGGGAATATTTGAGAGACAAGATTAATGATTTTGAAATGAATGCCAAAATTAGGAACATTAGAGAATTATATCAGGGAATTAGTATAGAGAAGAAAGGGTTTCAGGCTAGAACAAACATAATTCGGAATGAAAATGGGGATACGATTGCAGATTCCAGGAGTATATTAAATAGATGGAAACGTTACTTTAATCAGCTATTAAATGTACATACAGAACAGGACGTTGAGGAGGATAATTTACAGACACCAGAAATGCTAGTCGCAGAACCAAGTGCATTAGAGGTTGAAATGGCGATAGAAAAATTGAAGATGTATAAAGCATCAGGTTCAGATGAGATCCCAGCAGAGTTGATAAAATCAGGGGGAGAAAAATTTATGGACAAGATACGCTGGTTGCTTAGTATGATTTGGGAAAAAAACTCTTCCAGATAAGTGGAAAGAATCAATTATCGTACCAATTTATAAGAAAGGAGATAAAACTGACTGCAACAACTACAGGGGCATCTCATTACTTTCAACTTCGTACAAAATTCTAACAAAGATATTAGTAAGCACACTAACTCCCTATATTGATGACATTCTAGGAGATCATCAATATGGATTAAGAAGAAACAGGTCTACAACAGATCAGATTTTTAGTATAAGACAGATTTTAGAAAAGAAATGGGAATATAATGGCACTGCACATCAACTATACGTAGACTTCAAAAAAAACATATGATTCAATTAAGAGGGAGAAGTTATATAGTATCCTGCTGGAGTTCGGAATTCCTAAAAAGTTAGTTAGACTTATACGAATGTGTCTAAATGGCTCAACGAGTAGGGTGCGTGTAGGCAAACAGTTTTCGGACACTTTTGAAATCCAGAATGGGTTGAAGCAAGGAGATGCACTATCTTCTCTAATATTTAATTTTGTATTAGAGCATGCCATTAAATCTTTAGAGAATGAGGAAGGCTTACAACTCATTGGTATTAATAAGCTGTTAGTTTATGCTGATGATGTAGTATTTTTGGCCAATAGCGAGGAGCTACTAAAGGACAACACGCACACACTATTGAGTATCACTAAGAAATTAGGACTGGAAGTAAATATCAATAAATCTAAATGTATGGTCACACATAGAAATTCATTATATAATGGAATTCGATAGCTAATGACAAATGAGGGAAATTTTGAGGAAGTGGCTGTATTCAAATACCTAGGAACAATAATCTCAAATAGGACTGAGATTCACAAAGAAATTAAACATAGGCTCAATTCTGGAAATGCGTGCTCTTATGCATTGCAGAGACCTTTGATGTCCCAACTCCTTTCAAAAAACGTTAAACTGGAAATATATAAAACTGTTATTCTACCAGTTATATTATATGGGTGCGAAGCATGGACTCTTACTTCAAGGGAGGAAAGGAGATTACAAGTATTTGAGAATAACGTAGCCTACTTAGGAAAATATTTGGACCAAAGAGAGATGAACAAAGCAGGTGAATGGAGAAGAGTACATAACAATGAACTACATGGTCTTTATAGGAAGCCAGATATAATAAGAACAGTTAAGTCTCGTAGACTTCGATGGGCAGGATATGTTGCACGAATGGGGAGTGAAAGACTTGCATGGAAGCTTCTTGTAGGAAAGCCAGAGAGAAAACGCCCAGTTGGTAGATCAAGAATGAGGTGGGAGAATAACATTAACTATGATTTGAAGGAAGTAGATTATACAGGGTATGATTGGAAAGAATTATCTCAGGATATGGATTTATGGAGAGCTTATGTCCGTGCGGCCATGAACCTACGAGTTCGATAGTGCTAGTGAGTAAGTGAGTAAGTAAGTAGTAAATCTATATAGGAAAGATGAATCAATCTTTTCCTCTGATGGGCCCGGGAAAAGGATTATAAATAGCACTGACAGTTATGATTTGGACGCTACTATAATTGTAACTAAACATGAGTAAATTCTCTATAGACCAGTGCAGAAATGGTAACAGAATGTAATTCTCTAGGCCATGCGGCACAAAATGGCAGCAGAGCGTAGGTTTTGCCAAGAAGAGGATCGCGCGTGTGCAAGAGAGTTAACAGACATACGCTCACATACACATGATCATATTTGGTAACGAGTAAATAGCATCGATGAAAGATTTATAATATTTTTTTTAATATTTTGATCGACTTTTGAATTCGTTAAAAACGAGATTACGAAATGTATTCTCCATTAAACACTTAGAACTGGAACCATGAAACATACTCGTTTAATTGCGCAAAGTAAGTATAAACCATGACCACTGTTTTATTGTTTTCATAACAGCCATGAAAAAATTGCAAAACCTGATTGTAGTTGTTTATACTTATTACTGCTTTCGACGGACTGTGTACTAAGTCTCGTATCAAAATACCAGCAGTCACTGTTTTATATATGATGTAAATTATAAAAATCGGATGAACTCGGTAAGACAAGAAATGTTAAACCATCCTGAAGATCGGATGGACGTTGGACGACCTATAAGAAGATTGGAAGATGAAATATATTGAGGTCGAAACAGGGCACGAAAGGCATTAAGAAGACTAAGAATATCAAGAATATGATGATTATGTTATACGAAATAAACATTAAATATGTTTACTCACCAGTGAGCTGCGCTGTAAAGGCCTCGATGTGTCCGACGATGGGAATGCCTTTAGGACTGGGTAATTTTCTGGCCAGTTTTATTAACCGAATCCACTTTATAATACTACTTGCGCCAAACACCACCACTGACACCACAATAGCTACCACTATAACGGAAAGTGTCAACATATTCTGAAACAAAGACGAGGTCTGAATTAAAATAAAAATTATACTACATCATGTACTCTTTTTGCCCCTGCTGTTTATTATATCGTATTGCACTTTTTTCGTCAAATAAATGACATACAAACCCAGATACATATTTGATTTTGAGCCCGAATCCTCTTGCATTATAACCTGGAACGTTGGACTCAAGAGATCTTCAAACACTGGTATATAGAAGGTTAATAGGAAGGAACAAAATTAGTAAATAAACTTGGTCACAACTCTGGTTTAGCAGTAACATGTTGCATCAGTCGCAGAGGGCCCGAGTTTGATTCCCAGCCGGAATAAATTTCATTGGTGAGGTTTTCACCTTCTGGGTGTTTAATCACCTGTATCACGAATGTCAGAAAACTCTAGGGTCCAAATAATACCCGAATACCATCCTATCCTTGTAATAATCCATATTATATTTATCTTGTTTTGTATAAGACGAAGTGATCCCATTACAGGGCTTGAGAGGATAAGGGCTTAATGGTAAGTTAATTTAGGTTGAAAGCCCCACTGTTGGGAGACAATTTGAGAGGGGATCTTATTCTTGTTGGTTAGATTGGGTTAGGTTTGTGTCCGGGGGATATGGGTACCTGGACGGTTTAATGATCCGGACTAGTTGCCTATTCTCACTGTTTTTCACGGACCCCACTTTTTACTAATTTTCTCTACGTTTTACAAGGCCTATCTTGATTTATAAACGTGGATTGAATGTACACACACACACATATATATATATATATATATAATGGAGTTCGATATTAGAACTTATAAACTTTATAAGTCGCGCCCTTAGGAAATGTTAACTTTTCCTTTATGTTGTAGTTCCCTATTCCTCCGTCGGCATAGTATTCCCCGTCGCTACCAGTCCTGTATTACTAGCGACCACGTTTCGTATTTTCTGTAACGTCGTCTTTGCGATCTCCACCCACATAATATGTCTACAGCTTTTACAAAATAAAAAAATGCTACATCGGTCGGAATTGGTTTCTCCTTGTAATTTGGGGGATTTTAACACTTGTGCCCATTCGTCCACGTAAGAGCATCTCTCCCATAGTTGCCAAATATTTCGCTAATTAGTTTTCCTTATGACTTTCTGGAATGTTCCTAGGATGATATTTTTGGCTGGTTGACATGTCCACGCAAATGGCAAGGGAATAGTTATTCATCGTCTGAATTTGGGGTTTTCTACACCATTGTGCGCAACTGTCATAGTCTATTGTGCTAGTGTTGGGATTAGTTCTTTGTAGAAAGATGATACAATAACTCTTTGCTTGTAAGTAACAAGGAAACATGTAAAATTCCTTCCAATTGTGAAAAGATGGGCTTTTCCAATATTACAAAACATTAATTTTCAACAATTCTCTTAGCATAAAATTATTTTAGTATGACGTTTTTATCATTAGATATAAATGTTATGGGGTTGGTCCTATCCTCATGATGTTATTAGTTCTGGAATCCCTGTTTATGGCTAATTAATGTGAGTACGAATAACATATATTTGCTGTAATATATTAAATAATTATTTTAATCATTTATACTTATCACTGGTGAGGGGATACGGATATATCGGTGTACATACCCCCTTCGATTTTTATGATTTAGATGGGTTTAAAATATTAAAAGAGAAGCACTCTCTTTTTTTTTAATATGGTATATATAACTAAATTTAAAAATCATGTATATTAACTTTAAAGTGTGGGTGTGGGTACTTGAATCGTTTACCTTTGCTTTCTTCCTTTCTCCCCCAATTGTTGGAAGGTGTCATATTTGCTTACAAATAAACCCTTTCTTACCTGAATATGACTTTCATCCTTGTGTTGACAAACAAACTTATCTTTAACGTGAATAATTTTCCCCTCCTGAAAATAACATTAGAGCTAGACATAAACACATATAACTAGGGCAAGGCATTTAATGATTTGGCATCTTTTTCTTATGAAGGTTGAAACATTGCTTGCATATATGAAAATGGATTAAAAATGGATTAAATAAAAGCAATTCGTTAGGGCATTCTTTTGCATTTTCTTAACTTTTTTGGCAATTGTTAGGTCATTTTGAGCATTTTTTACACTGTTCCGGAAGGTTGTGATATTATTTGTATTTGATTTGAGATTTTTATTGTAATTCAGTATTTTTCCCTATCAATACAATTTCTTGGAAGAAATATATGTTTTGCTAACTACCATCTCTATTTTTTAAGGTATGTGCATAATGAACCTGCCCACTTCTAGGAATTTTATTCAATTACTTGGAGCTTATGCTAGCTTCTACCCCTATTTTTCAAGGAATGTGCTTAATGGACTTGCCCACACTCCCATTGTTATGCTGTTAAGTGAGGTGGTCGGTTGTTTCTAGCCATCTGTATGAACAGGTTAAGAGCAAAATGCCTAAAGTAAAGGAAAGTGATAGTGTTAAATTAAAGGCATTTGTTTCAAAATATGGAGAAAATATTTTTTCAACGGATGGTCGTATTTTATTCTGCAAGATTTGCGATGTGAGAGTGACTGCTGAAAAAGTTTACGGTAGAACAACACATGTCACGGGAGAAACATAAACGTGGTCTGCAGCGACTTGAAAATAAATCCAGTGTAAACTTACAGCAAATGCTTCTGGGGGAAACTTGTTCAACGTTTTCGCCATTTTGTGAGAAACTATGTGAAGCTTTTCTATCTGCTGATATTCCACTTCACAAATTGAATCACCCTAAGCTGCGAACTTTCTTAGAAGAGGAGACCGGAAAATTAATTCCAGATCCCAGAACATTGAGAAGAACCTACGTAGCTCGGTGATACGACAAAACTTTGCACAAAATAGAGAAAGGATTGGAGAAAGAAATGTATTCTTATCCACTGACGAGACAACAGACTCCATGGGCCGTTATGTAGCGAATGTTATTGTTGGAGTTTTAGAAGCACACAGCCCTGGAGAACAATTTCTACTACATTGTGAGCAGCTGGACAAAGTCAACTACTCAACAATCAGCTTAGTATTTGACCATGCATTGAGAATACTTTGGCCTGATGGGATTCGAAATTCCAATGTATTGCTTTTTATAACAGATGCAGCACCCTATATGATGAAAGCAGCTGCTTCTTTAAGTGCACTGTACCAAAAAATGGTGCATGTGACGTGTTTAGCGCATGCATTACACCGGGTCGCGGAAGAGGTACGTGCAAATTTTCCTGAAGTGGATAAATTAATTGGATGCGTGAAGAAAGTATTCCTGATGGCCCCCTCTCGAATTTTAGCATTCAAAACAGAGCTCCAGAAATCCAATTGCCCTTTTCACCTGTTTTGACTAGATGGGGAACATGGCTCCAAGCTTGCAGTTATTATTGCAAGAATTTCGACGTTGTGAAGAAAGTGGTCGATTCTTTTGATAATGGTGAGTCTGTGTCAATAAAAAAGGCGCAAGAACTGTTAGCTGATAAAGAAATTACTGGTAAACTTTCTTACATAAATACTAATTTTGGATTCCTTCCTGATGCCATAACTTCACTGGAAAAATCCCAAGTGACATTAGTGGAACAGCTACAAATAGTGGATAAAGTGGTGAATGATTTGAGCCGTGCATGTGGTAAAGTGGGTGATACAGTGTCAATGAAAATGAAGAAGTGTATAACCAAGAACAGGGGGTACACAACATTGTGTTCAATTGGCAGAGCTTTGTCTGGTGAACATTTTTCTCTTGCTGACTGTGAGTTAAATCCAGGAGATATTGCTTGCTTTCAGTATGCTCCAATTGTTTCCGTTGAAGTAGAGAGGAGCTTTTCCATTTATTAGTCAGTACTAGCAGACAATAGACAATCATTTATGTTTGAGAATCACCGCCAAGTTTTGATTGTTAACTGCAATTCAAAATTGTTGTAAAAGTGCACTGTGTAATTGAAATGGATTTTCTGCAATAAAAGGTACTGTAATATGTATTTTTTAATACTTTTCTTTTAATATTTTGATGTCAAGTTAAATTTTATATAATTCAGTAATCAAATGAGTAAGTAATCTAATAAATAGTATTTTTTTGGTAATTCTTAACTTTTTATTGGTCATTTTTTAAATTTTATTGGTCATTTTTTTGTATTTTTTAGGTCATAAATGCATTTTTTATTTTGCATTTTTTACCAATTTATAGGTTATTAAATGCCTTGCCCTACATATAACTAACTCACTGGCACTTAGGAGCCCGTAGGTTCATTGCCGCGTGGACATAAGGTCTCCATATATCTTTATCCTGAGCCAATATTTTCCAATCATCCCCTTTATAATCTACATCCCTCAAATAATAGTTAATGTTATTCTCCTGCCTCATTTTTGGTCTGCCAACTGGGCGTTTTCCCACTGGTTTTCCTACAAGAAGATTCCATGCAAGTCTTTCGTTTCCCATTCGTGCCACATGTCCTGCCCATCGCAGTCTATGAGACTTAACTGTTCTCATTATATCTGGCTTCCTATAAAGACCATGTAATTCACTGTTATACAGTCTTCTCCATTCACATGTCTGTTCATGTCTGTTTGGTCCAAAAATGTTCCTAAGAACTTTATTCTCAAATACTCGTAATCTTCTTTCCTCCCTTAAAGTAAGAGTCCATGTTTCGCATCCATATAATATAACTGGTAGAATAATAGTGTTACATATTTTCAGTTTAACGGTTTTTGAAAGGAGTTTCGTATTTCTTATTTTGCCTCTTTTTTAAGTAACCAATGCTTTCTGATGCTGACAGTTTAATAGTATATTTTATAACCTCCCATTCTTTATTTATATCAGTTTCTTCTTCGTTTGCCACATTGCCATCTGAAGGTTTCAATATTTCAAATCTATTTGTAATTTTAATTTGCTATTCTTGCCGCATTTCAACATTTTTCAAGTTTTTTAAATCAAAATTTTCGGTATCATCTTTAGTGTTTGTTACTCTCATTAGCGATAGCCGTTGTCTGATTTCCACCCTGACCAGATGATGATCTGAATTGCAGTCTGTCCCTCTAACTGATCTAACATCGGTGATGCTACTGTGCCAGCGTTTGTCCACTAATACGTTATCTACCTGGTTTCGAGTTTTGCCATCTGGAGACGTCCAAGTGTATCATATTTTGGTAAGTGTCCGAAAATCACTATCTTTACTATATATATATATATATATATATATATATATATATACCTTTTTTTTATTTAACATTACGTGGTGGCATTTATCGCTGTATATTTGTATCGTAACGCCTTCGCGGCACTTTTATCACTTTCCTCATGTTATCGCGCTATCAACACAAGTAATATTTTCACTGTTCCTTAAAATTACAATCCTAGCCTAACATTACATCATGTATGTACAGAGTGAGCCTGTGTTATGGACCAGTCGTCTATAATTATCATTTGATATTACGGACTTCAATCTGGTTATAATTTCAATAAAATAGTTGTTTGAATAAATGTATTTATGCGGATTTGTTTCCATATAAATCTATGTAATTTCTCAGCTGTAGGTTTATTATAATTGTTGGAATATAATATGTAAGTTATTTATTTCGATTGGATACATAAAGAATAAAATTCGTTAAATTCATACATTCATACAGTAATATATATTTTTTTGCATAAAGAGATTCGGTTAAATTTCCCACGTACTGATTTATTATTTATATATTTTTGCATAAATCCTATTATGTTGTTATCATTTTAGACATTTGTAGGTGCGTCACCACATGTAAGATACTCTTAAGATATTTAATATCATCTAGTTCACTGCAATTATTATGTCTAGAATATGTATCGTTAGTGTTTCATTTTAATATTTGTCGGCATATAAGGACGTTTAATTTGTCAATGCATAATTGGTCCTATCATTAATTAATCAAATTAACACTATCTATCTATATGTAATATCTCGTCTCTCGGATACAGAGTTCCATTGACTATGTCAGTATCGCTGTCTCCTCAGTGGTGATGACTTTTCTCTTATTATGCATCGTACTAAGTCAATATCATTCATAATCAATAAAATGGGTAATATCGGGTCGTCGTGTCCGTGAATATCACCTCGAAAAATGTCACAAACACAAATTTGATGCCCTCTAGGGTCACCATACAACAATTTAAAACATGTATAATCATAAATTCATCATTAACAAATTCCACACGCTTTATCAATGCATCTTGTCAATCGACTGTTCAATTAAGATATATTTTGCTCCAACGTATCTCACTTATATGCTTTAATATGCTTTATAAATAATTTCAAGGATGATGTTATTCGTACTACGATCATTATATTTGCTCGTTCAAAGAGCTATACTCATTGTAAATCGGTAAAGGCCTATGCATGCTTATTATTATTTGTATTGAATTTTAGTGGTTAATTAATAAAATACCAAGTATTCCGCTCTCATTTAATAAATCGGTAATGCTACTTTCTGCACAAGATATTCGATTCAAGACGCCGGTGAAAATTCTCTATTTATTTGTAGTTATTTACCTACAGCTGTTCAGTTATATGCTATTTATTTATTTGTTAATTTACTTATTAACAAATCCTCTGGTCCGAAATTATTTTGAAATTTTCTGGCCCAGTTTACCAGCTCTAACACATTTTTATGCGATGTATAATTTCGCTATTATAAAGTGATATTAATATTTGTGTACATCATTTATCCTATTATGAGATTGATAACCCGTCATTGTAATCACATTATTTATCCATTTAATATCTAGTCTCTTTTTTATTGTCAGCACGTATGTGCCCCCTCTCTCTTCTGAAATATTTCTAAGTAATAATCAAAATAATCAATCTTCTTAATAATTTATCAACATTTACGTAAAAAACTCAAATTATGTATCCATGTTTCCTTCTATTCAATATTATTTTCTTATTTGCGAACTTAAATATTCTAATTTGTGATGTTGTATACCAATGTCTCAGATTTTCACTATAAGCTGGTTTCGATTCTCGTAAAGACTTCCACGTACACTTTCAATTCAATAATCAATTGAGTTCGTATTTACTTGATGAAAATCCATATTTATTAATTAAATAAATAAAACGTAGTTTTATTTGATTTTCATATTTATTATATAATTCAGTGACAGCTGTTTCGGTACACTGTACCTTCTTCAGACATGTAAACAAATTATGAATTGTGTTCCTAATTCATAATTTGTTAACATGTCTGAAGAAGGTACAGTGTACCGAAACAGCTGTCACTGAATTATATAATAAATATGAAAATCAAATAAAACTACGTTTTATTTTTATTTAATTAACTTTCAATTCAGTTTATTGGGTCGGTACAGTCTCAATTTTGTTTTCAGACTCGCATACAATAACTAGACTTTTATCAAAATTATTCAAATTGTTCTTGCTTCTATCATAAACTTCAAGGTTAAAAGTTTGATAAAGTTTGGCGGAATTTTCTACAAGTTCGGGAATGATTTTGCACAGTGGGACGTTCTGGGTTATTACTTTTCTTTGTAATTGGTATGTCGTATCCGACTCAATTCCTGAATCATTTGTACCAAGTTTTTTGCAAGAATGGTTGTTGCAAGCAGTTTGGTCGAATTGTCACTACTGTATTTAATTTGGAACAAAGACCATCTGATTCCTGATCCAAAATTAATCGTAAATACTTGGCCTGCAGTTTTACGTTTCTTTTGCAATGTTTATAACGCTCGTCTACCTGAATATTACACAGGTTCTTTCAAGCTTGATAACCTAAAGGTACATACACATATGCGCGCCACGAACAATAGACATTTTGCAGACCCAAAGGCCTACCCTTGGTCATTCCATGTCCCCTTATTCAATTATTTTGCTTTTATAAAAACTATTTATTTTCTTCTGGGTGGGATACTGAGGAATTTTTAACTGTATACCATATTACATTGTCAAATAATTTCAAAACTACAATTATGTGTCAACAATATAACAATATTTTAGTTTTCTCTCGCCGGTAGGAAGAAAGTAAAGTAGCTAATTATCTTCTTAATATAAAATTATAGAATATTCACCTGAAAGGTCCGTCTCCTCAACTTAATTATCATTTAACTGTAGCGCTTTCGGGACTTGTCCCATCATCGGCAGGATTCAAAACTGGTGTTTCACTGAAGATCTGGTAGAGGGGGTTGCATGTATTTGGTTCGTTTTCGTTTATCAGGCTGTCGTTGTGAGCTGCTTTCATGATTTCCATCTCTTCGAGTAATTATCTTCTTCCTGCATGTGTCCGGAGATATATCCATTTTATCTCCTATTTCCCTCCAGGCATCTCCTTTCAATGATTTTTTTTAATGATCCTTATGTTGAGGATCCCACAATAATTGTTTGTTTCTATAAGATCAATAATATTTAATATGTTTACTTCTGACCACTCCATACTCAAATAATGATAAGGTGGGCGCCGAAAACAACGAACCTCTCATGTACTCGTCGAAATCTAAACAGCGAACCATCAAAGTGTTCGTGGAAAAAACGACAAAGAGTGGATCGTAGTGCGCCGCATGTGCGCACCTTAAAACCCCGTACAAATCTGACGAACATGGTGCGCGCCGCGCGGCGCGCAAGTGTTTACGTACCCTAACTCAACTTTTGCAATACGCTTGTCACTAGTACAAGTTTCAGTAATTTCAAATTTTATAAGATTCATGATATGTTCCGTTGAGGTATTATTCAAAATTAAAGTATAAAATTATGGAATATTCACCTGAAAGGTCTGTCTCCTCAACTTTATCAGTTATTTAACTGTAGCTACAGTTAAATAACTAATAAAGTTGAGGAGACGGACGTTTCAGGTGACTATGCCATAATTTTATACTTTAATTAAGTTATTTGCTTCTATTCAGATGCTCCTTATTTATTTACACAAGAGATTACATATATATCATTATATTCCATGCTTTCATCCTCATATCCTGACTCATTATTGTGATAGTTCATTTCAGTTTCCTGGCCTATCTTTTCTCTAAGTTGGGTGATTTCGTTCCCTAACTCTTTGTTTCCTACGGTTGTCTCAGAATCTTCAATTTTATTTTCTATCTGTTCACGTTCTCTCTTATTTAATTCTATTTCCGAGCCTATATTATCCCTAGATTGGGTAATTTCTTCCCCTATTTCACTAACTGATTCAACTTTATTCTCGCTAATTTTGTTTATTTCTTCAGTCATTCGTACCTTTGTCTTCTCTAGGGTCCTGGTTTCAATCTGTTCAGGTTTCCCATTGTTTTGGAAAGTTTTCATAATTTTTACATTATCATGATCTATTTCCTCAATCGAGCTATCTTTTACCTTATTGAATTCTTCTCTTACTGCCTCCTTTACTTTCTCTACTGACTTATATAGAGCATCACATATCTCGTTACTTTCCCGGGCGATTTTGACATTTATTCCTTGTATGGCGTTCATAATCACATTCAAGTCTTCTACGCTTAGGTTTGAGCCTACATTTGAACCTACCATATTTATATTATTTTGGTTAGATGAATTAGTTTAACCTCGTACTACTTACCTAATTAATTTTTCTTTTTTTGCATGAACCAATTATCCACTGTTTATACAGCTAATAGCCCTTTACACAACAAACAAAAATATACACTCGGTTGTATTAAATTAATATTTATCTAACACACTGTATACACTGAAAAGAAAAAAATTGTTGCGCTGTCCTATTCCCTATTATACATCTATTTTATTCCCTTTCATTTAATTTATTTTCTATTCCTCTCCCTTAATAATTTCCTACTTCCTCTCTGTTATATTCACTATCGTTTTTATTTTTTTATTTTTTTATTCCCTTATTTTAATTTCGTTCAATTCGGCATTATTTTCAGCACACATTTTTTTTCTTTTTTTTACTTAGATTTTAAAATGAATTTACTTTTCACTGGTATCTTGGGATGACTTAATTACTGGTTTTGGCGAAATCCTGCTCGTCGTTGTCTTTTTTGCCTCCAGGTCTTCCTCCTCTCGCTCGTAGGAATTTGCTGCTCGTACACTCCTTTCCACTCTTCGTAGTTGCTCAGCAGCTTCTCGGAGCCGCACAGTTTGGCAGGATACGGATGAATTTAGGTTGAAAGCCTCACTGTTTGAGAGGGGATCTTATTCTGGTTAGTTAGATTGGGTTAGGTTTGTGTCAGGAGGATATGGGTACCTGGGCGGTTTAATGCTACGGACTAGCTGGTTCAAGATTCGTTTTTAGTAGGTAGAGCAATGGTTCTTGTTTCAGGTACACGCGAGGAAGGATGACCACGTGGTATAATCACCAGACGATTTCTTCAGGGTGATAACAAAGTTTCAGTTTATTGCGCTTCTGTAGATACACTTGGCCGGAAGAAGGCACTAATTTAAGCTGTAGGCACGTGAGCTTATCCGTAACTTTTAATGTGTTTCGTTGCCTATTCTCACTGTTTCTCACGGATCCTACTTTTTACTAATTTTCTGTAAGTTTTACAAGGCCCATCTTGATTTATAAGGCGCGGATGAATGTACTTTATATAATGGAGGTCGATACTAGAACTTATAAACTTTACAAGTCGCGCCCTTAGGAAATGTTAACTTTTCCTTTATGTTGTAGCGCGCTATTCCCCCGTCGGCCTAGTACTGCCCGTCGCTACCAGTCCTGTACTACTCGCGACCACTTTTCTTATTTTCTGTGGAGTCGTCTTCGCGATTTCAACCCCCTTAATATGTCTACAACGTTTACAAAATAAAATATGTTACATTGGTCGGGATTGGTTTCTCTTTGTAATTTGGGGGTTTTAACACTTGTACCCATACGTCCACGTAAGTGCATATCTCCCATAGTTGCCAAATATTTCGCTAATTAGTTTTTGTTATGACTTTCTGGAATGTTCTAGTTATTTCTCTGCTAAGATGATATTTTTGGCTCATTGACATGTCCACGCTAATGGCAAGGGAATAGTTATTCATCGTCTGAATTTGGGGTTTTCTACACCATTGTGCGCAAATGACATAGTCTATTGTGCTAGTGTTGGGTTTAGTTCTTTGCAGTAAGATGATATGATAACCCTTTGCTTGTATGTTGCTGATACAAGATAAAATGTAAAATTCCTTCCTATTGTGAAACGATGGGCTTTTCCAATATTACAAAGCATAAATTTTCAACAATTTTCTTAATATAAAATTGTTTTAGTATGACTTCCTTTGTATCATTAAATATAAATGTTATGGAGTTGATCCTATCATCATGCTGTTATTATTTCTGGAATCTCTGTTTGTCGCTGATTAATTTGAGTACGAACAACATATATTTGCGGTAATATATTAAATAATTATTTTTAATAATTTATACTTATCATTGATGAGGGGATATGGATATATCGGTGTAGGCTTAAGAGGCCATTGGGGTTAATAGGTTATTTTTCTAGATAATCGACAAGATATATCTGCCCTGCGTTATGTCCGCATTTACACCCAGAATATGCGTCTGGTTCGCATTTCCATTAGAGGTTGAGTTAACCTCGGGGCCTGTTGCCGCCAGAAGGTTCCGATCAGTTTAAAATCCCTTACTCCACCGGGACTCGAACTCCCGACCTTCTGGCATGTAGCATATTGCTTTAACTAACTACACTAAGGTGGGCCCCTTGTTCAGTATATCTGTATGTCAGGAGGTGGGCGTGGTATTGTATCCATGTACATGTGCAGTCATAACAACTTTACTATATGTGATCCAGAGTTAAAACTCTCTCCCGATACGTCGTGTCATTCTAAGATCCTGGTGATGTGGGTTACATAAAAGTACCGTACGAAGGATTAGGTTAAACTAAGGGACGGAAAAAAGACATAGATATCAAATTAATTATTGACAGAAATTGAACTACCGGAATACAATAAAGAATATACGCTTAGTTGTTATTAATCATGACACTCATAATTCAAAACCATAAGTTACTAAATATTACCACGTTGTCTAGTGGTTAAGTTCCTTGCCTCTAGTCACGAGGGTCACGGCCGGGTCGATAGACTGGAAACACCAAGGGACAAGTCTTCCGGTAGGGACTTTAAGTCGTGGGTCCCGAGTTCAGGCTCGTACAAGAAATACAAGCCTGAATGAAAAGGCATCTGTGCTAATTTTAAACCGACTTTCAATCATCCAAGTATTACCTTGATTGCCTACCAGATGTCTCATTGATACATGTAACTCGTTGATATATACAGGGAAATAAGAGTAAGAAAATTAACTTGTTAAGTAACTCCCGCTAGGGGGCACCCGTGTCCTCACGGAGGATGTATGGAGAATATACATTCATACATATATACTTACATTATTGTATTAAACATGTCGGCCGCGGTGGACTAGTGGTTATGCTCCTTGCCTCTGGTCCCAAGGTTCGCGGGTTCAAACCCGGCCGGGGTCGATGGATTTTTTAGGACGGAAAAATCCAAAGAGCAAGTCCTCCGGGAGGGACTTTAAGCCTGAAGATTTTCAGGCTCGTAAAAAATCCTTAAGCCTGAATGAAAAGGCCTCTAAACAAAAGTTACCGAATTTTCCCGTCCTACTACTACCTTGGTTTTCTAGATGTCAGTATGAGGCGGAACGCTGACCACGTACCACTCAAAATGACATCTATACGAAAACAAGTGTAACTAAATTAGTATGGTTCAAATTCTTCCCTGTAGGGGGAGAGCGCCTAAATCTCTGTAAAGGGAAAACATAGGCATACAATACAATACAAAAAACATGACATTAATTCATAGCGTAGTCTATCTGAAAAATTGATAAAACACGGGGGAGAAATTATGATGATGAAGATTATTATTATTCTTATTAGTAGTAGTAGTAGTAGGAACAGCAGTAGTATTAGTAGTAGCAGTGGTGGTAGTAGTAGTAGTAGTAGTGGTAGTAGCAGTAGTATTAGAAACAGGCGAATGGAGAAGACTTTATAACAGTAAGCTATATGACCATTATAAAGACTACGATGGACAGGACATGTCTTACGAATGGGGAAAGAAAGAAGGTCATGGAAGCTTCTTGTAGGAAAACCAGAAGGAAAGCGCCCCGTGAATAGACTACGAATGAGGTGGGAAAATAATATTAATCATGATTTGAGCGAAATAGATAGGCCTAATACAAGGGATATGTTGAGATATTATATCCGCGTGGCCATGAACCAACGGTTTCGACAGAATCAGTGAGTTTATTATTATTTATTGTTATTATTATTATTATTATTATTATTATTATTATTATTATTATTATTATTATTATTAGTGTACAGATTAATACAACGACATTGCTTTTCTGTTCTCAAATTCCATTTCCTTCTAAATAAGCATTCCATTTCTTCCAATTCTCTTCCTTTCATAGGTTCATGGATATATTTCTTTCAATTGTATTTAGGCCTTTCTAATCTCTTTCTCCCCTGTGGTATCCATTCTAAGATCGTCTTTGAGCATCTTGTGTGGTCTTTCCCAACTGTATACCCATGCCACTTTAGCTGTCACATCTATATTTCATCATTATGTAATTATCTCATCTCATGGCTTACTTATACAGAGTGTATCAAAAAGGATGGCGCAAACTTACATGGTTGAAAGTACACGATAATAGAAGCAACAATGTCCCAGTAAACATGGGTCCGCAAACGAGCCATTTGCGAGATAATTACGAATGTATGGTTACAAGCCGCCACTGACTTCATTGTAAGGGAAACATCTTCAAGCAATCCTGGAAGATGACGCCGCAGAAACCTAAGGTAGCTCCGTCCATTCACACCAAAAATGTGTATTATGATAATTAAAAACACAATCGCGTGTGAATACTGCTTCGTCTGTAAATAAAATTTTACATGCGAAACGAGGGTTGACTACAGTCTGTTGTATCCACTGACAAAACATCACTCTAGGAACAAAGTCCGCATCATTGAGACATTGAACTCGTTGGAAGTGGTAAGGGTACAGTAAATTGCGCTGTAAACTTCTCCATACACTAACTGTGGCTTAGTACAGGCACGTGTGTGGCAATTCTTCTCGTCAAGGTTCCTGGAGAGAGCTGTACTGCTTCCAACACCATATCCTCAACTTCAGGCGTAATGCGAGCAGCCTACCTACTGCTCTGCCATGTGCAAAACCCCCATTTTCTCTCAGGCGCTGATGGACCCTTGTAAATTTACGACTTTCGGGGTGTCTTCGATCAGGATATGTTTCTTGGTACAAGCGTGCAGTCTCCTGTGCATTACCATTAGCCCTACGTACACGAAATGCATATCCGCATACTCTTCGTTACTGTAAGGTTCCATTGTAACTACAACACAGCACAAGTGGCACTCCTCAGGCGAGACTGATATCTTTTGAGACTGTGTACTGTATCCATCGTGTACGGTCTGCGTGTATGGTTTGATTACAACACCACCTCTTGGAAATGTTCAGTTTTGTAAACAAAAAACATAGGACGGATCAAGTGAGCAAGGAGTAAACCGTACGATGTTACAAACAATGACGTCAGTGGCTGCTTGTAACCATACATTCGTAATTATCTCGCAAACGGCTCGTTTGCTGACCAATGTTTACTGGCACATTGTTGCTTCTAGTATCGTGTACTTTCAACCATGTAAGTTTGCGCCATCCTTTTTTATACACACTGTATATTTGTTATTTTATCTGATCTTGTTTTTCTACATCTTTGTGCTTTTCCGTATATTTTTTCATGTAAGATAGATTTTAAACATCTTGTTAAATTTCTGTCCTTACTTATTATTTCTTTATGGAATTTCCCCATCGTTACCCCCTTCTTTGTTAAACATAACTCCTAAATAGTTGTAATTTTCTGCGCTTTCATTTAATAATTTTCTAATTGTAAACTACTCACAGTTTTATTACCTGCAACTAATTATTCAGATTTGTCGATATTAATCTTTAATTCAGTGTTTTCATAATATTCCAGGAGCCTTCTGACCTCTTGTGTTAAATCATCTCCATCTTCAACCATTATTAACTGGTTGTCTACAAAATAATGGGTATATAACAATCATCAACCTGTATTCCTATTGGTTAATACTTTCGTTGTCAATTGTTCAAAACTCTCGAGGAAGATTTTATTTTATATGGGTCAAAATCTTGTCTAAGTTTTTTTTTGTATTATTAGATAGCGGAAAAATAAATAAACATTCAGTAACACAAATTGCAATCAATTTTTATCCTGTAAGTAACAGTTATAATTTCATTATTTATTAATCAATTTGTATGACTGTAATTGCTGGAAACACCAATCATTAAGGTTTTTGTTTAAAATAATTTTATTCTTATAGTTTATTTGAAATCCCGCCTCTGTTGAGTGTTGGAGAGCAGCCAAAATAGCAGTTCGTTATAAGGTCTGGGGATCTATGATGAGAGTAAAAGGATTGTGGAAGGCTCAACGTGAAATACTAGACACAAAAACAGTTAAAAAAAATTCATAAAAAGCTAATATCAATAGACATTGTCAGAGATACAAGAAAATCAGGACGACGATCAACTTCGAGGATACGAGAGAATATTGACTGAGTGTTCACGAGAACCCTAAAATCACTGCGTTGAGAATGAAGTGAAAGTTGTCTTTCATGTTATGTAACTTCATCATTTCTTTTAAAAAAATCTCTCCTTAAAGCCGTGGAAATCACATTATGAGCGACAGTGGAAATCACATTATGAGCGACAATTGTTTACTGCTAACTGTCGCAGAAGTATGTAGTTTGGAGACATTTTCTTGGATTGGATTGGCCTGAACTTTATGAGAACATTATGTGGTCTTGTAAGACAATTTGCCATATTTTATAACCTGTGAACAGGCATAACTGTCCTTATTGGTTATTCGCAAACCCACACAAACGTGTGAAAAAGCACAGAGGTGTCCGAAGGTGACACGTCATTCAGAGTTTTAGGCCGGTATTCTTGAAACCAACTCTCCTCTCCCCCACCTCTCTCACTTCCTTAAGTTGAGTCGGAGCACGAGAGTCGGAGATGGTATTCATGAAACCATCTCGTCTCTATCTCAGGCGAGATGGAGACGAGATGGAAAAATGCGCATGTTGGCAATGATTTTAAAAATGCATAGAGAAATAATCCATATGATATTGTGAAATATGGCGTCTTTTAAAAATCGTCTGCAATTTTATAGGTTATGGGAATGTGATTGTTTGCCTAAAATAAAATAAACTTATTACAAAAATGAGGAAATAGAATCTGATTGAGGTTAAACATAAAATATATGTGTGTAACCAAAACGTATTCATGGCAAAATTAGGATTTCCTACATATAGAAATGTCCAACAATGAAAGTAAAAATATATAATTGCCCAGTTATCCCTTATAAAATTAGTTATCTGAATAGGCTTATACTATTGATAATATTGATAAATATAGTAAGAAGAGTATAAAAGGTCAAATTGTAACATTCCACAGCTTTTATATTTTATACATGTGTATTGTGATGGAGAAAAGCGTACGTTATGGGATATCAACAAACCAAATTAATATAATATACGTGATCTATTTTATATAAAATTAAAAACAGTATTAGTAATCCATTTGAGATGGTCTATTTTATTTTATTATGTTATCTTTATGGATAATAGGTATACCTTTATGCATAACAGGTAATACTATAGGTCCTAATAATTTTGTAGGCCTAACCTTAAAAGTCGAGATTGTAGCAAAATAATAATTTATTATTATGGTTTATAAAATCATTGATAGGTAACTATGTATTAATTTATTGTTGTAATTGTTAACAGAAAACCATTATCAAAATTACACTATGAAGATAATATTTTAAGAACATGGTAAGAAATTACCATCACCACGTTATGTTAATACATCAAATAAATACAAAGTTATTAATCCATTTTTGATGGTGCATTTTATTTTCCTTCTTTGATAATAGATACACATATGCATAACACGTAATACTATAGGTCTGCCTGGCCTAAAAGTTGAGATTATGGTAAAAAATATACATATGGTATAGGGCTCAACTGCACTTCTACTAGCGCTTGATTTTTCATTTATATTGTTGTAAACTCTTCTTCTGTATTAACTAACATTATTTAATGCTTTAAACTTTTTCAAACAATTTTTATAACATTATTAGACAATTTTGAAGTATTTATTTAAATATGCAAATCACAATATTATGACACTGTTAGACAATATTATGATGCTATTTTCTCCAATATGCTATTTTCTCTTAATATTGCAAATATTAGTAATTTAAATTTCATAGCGACGGATAGTAATCGAGGATGATAATCGATATGTGGTTAGATTGTGGGTTATCGCTGGCTCTATAAAACCTGACATATACGCACTGTTGTTCTATTGGACTTTGAAAATATTCCACGCTAGTTTAAGTGCAGTTTTTCCGTTTATAGAAACACTGTTAAGTAACTATGTATTAATTATTGCTGTAATTCACCACAAATCTTTCATCACCATGTTATGTAAATTATTAGTATTGTCTCTTCTCCTTATGGTCATTAATGCTTCTCCTGATACAAGACTATAGCCATAATTTATAAACTTTGATACTCTATCAGTGTTATTCTAAAATTTATATCAAAACAAAAAATGGGACATTATATGTATTATATATATGCCCACTTACTTTGCCCTACAGTCCTATAAGGGCATTTATATAAACAACCATCTTTAAAATATGTGGTCATTGCATGAAACTTCATTTCAGTTTACTGTTTTACCTCATCCTCACGTCAACATGATTTTTTTCAAATATGTCCCCTTGAATAGCTGATTGGTTTTACTACTTATATTGCAAGCTCTAGGGCTTTATGAAATACATAAGATAAATGGCACATTCACTAAAGCCCTCCACTGAACCTTTTCCTCAACGAACTTAATCCAGTAAAAATTTCTTCTACTGTCTATTCAATCTACATGATCAACCCATAACAAACTTATAAAACTTATAGCGACAAATGTATTTATTTTATTGAGAAAATACCATTAGGAAGGTTTAGATGGGAGGATATTTGGATGAATCTTAGGGAACTGCATATTGGAAATAAACATCTGTTTTTGGTGGACATGAGTTTTGTATGTCATGATAAAAGAAACAGAAGTGAATTCTAGTACTTGGACAATGCAGGAAAATGAAATTAAAGAATAGTCCATACTTATATTTTATTGTGGAATTAATATGTATGACACCTGAAATAAATACAAAATATGTTTCATTTGAAAACATTGCTTTTTATTATTATCAGCATTCATAATTACTCATAACAATTATATACAAGAATCAATATGGATTTACATACATGAACATTACACAGCTATCAATGTACATAAACACACAAATTTGTAACACTAATACCTTATATATTATTGTGAAACATTACTATTTACACATTTTTTAGAATATAATACCTCATCGTGTCCACCACTGTGGTCTCGAGGTAGCGTGCTGCCTTGTCATGCAGTGGGTCCAATTCCTGGTCGGGACAAGCTCCTGGGAGAGGTTTTTTTGGGGGTTTTCCTCACCTGTAAGACAAATGTCAGGAAGCTTAGGGACCAACAGTCCCCAAATATCATCCGGTCATCATCATCACCCTTCACCGATGTGGAAAGAAAGCAACGGGAAGCTACCACACCTATAATTACCTAGCAAATCATAGCATGAAAATGCTATGATTGCAGTGAAATACCTACCCTTGGGCAGAATTACTATGGATGGATGGATCATAAGGCTTTTAAGTTTCCATACCCAACTTACGGAAAACAAGATAACAAAACAATAAAGCTTGCCAAGGATCTACCTACTTAATCAAATCTAAATTACTTTAATGAAATTTTATGATGGGAATTTACATTATCAGGCAAATTATTACATCTCACCTCATAAAACTGGGTGATTCTCACAGGACCGGTTTCTGAAGTTATTTCCTCTATCGTCAACCAGAACTCAGACTATAGAGTTAATGGAATCTTGGCTGATGATACAAGCAATAGCTTCAGAAACCAGTCCTGTGAAGATCACGGAGTTTTATGAGGTAACATGTAATAACTTATTTGACTCACTTAACGGAATATAAAATAATAAAAAAAAACCATGGCTTGAAAGGCCTAGAAGGCTCTTGGCCTACTAGCTGGCTGTTGGACTCACTTCCACATAAGTTGATCACAGAGATAGAAGATCATTCACCCAGTGTAGGATTGATATGTGGTCAGCATGTCAGGTCCCCCAGTCATTATAGCTGATTTTCTGAACTTGGAGCCGCTACTTATTGTAGCTACCCAAATGCCTCATGATGCTGAGTGAGCAATGGCCCAATACTGGCCAAAATCACAAGAAAAAATGTTTTCCCCCATGAAGACCCGAACCAGCGCAAGTCCGGTAACTCTCTGACAAAGCATCTTGCCTTAACCATTCAGCTTTGGTGCAGGACATAAAACAAACAAACTGAATTAAATAACAATGTTCACAATTAGCTATACCAGAAATGTGAATAAATGTGCATGCATTTTAACTTACGTTATCAAATAAATGATAGCATTAGTGACTTAAAGGACAATTACAAAGTTCATAGCTGATATGTCACATGGAATAGGGCCCTATTTAAATTACATATTAGAACAAATAAAATTTAACATTAGACAAAATGATATAGTGTTACAGATGCACCAAAAATTTAGATGAGGAAATCTGCATTTTTAACACATAATGGTATATAAATACAACACAAATATGTTCACAGCCTTACAGCAGAGGAAGTATAGAAGACAAAAAAAAAATGCACAATACATGATAGTGTATTGAAAAGAAAGTGTTCATATAATTTTGTCCAATCACAATCCTAAAATTACAAGTAAAAATACAATGGGAAGTAAGTAACTCTATTAGGTCCTTCTTAATAACAAATAAGGTAAATCCGGAGTTATTCTACCTCATAACTTGTTGTGTTCTATTTGAACTAGTGTCTGTATATAAAGTATACCATCGTCAGCTTTTCCAGAATGTTGAAATTAACATTGTCGTTCCCTCCATGTCCAGAGCTGACAACTTAAATTCCAACAGTCTGGAAAAGCTGACGATGGTATACGTGAAATATCAAAACTACTTCAAATAGAACACCAGTTATGAGGAAGGATGACTCGGTATTCACCTTACTTATTATTAAAAGTGGGCATCTATTAGAGCCCTTCTGGCTGTCAATCCATTTGGCAAATCATAAACATCATTCACAACTGGAATAGCATTATTGCTGGCAGATCCTCTATTTCAGCATCGTTTACCCTCCTCGCTATATTGTGTAACACAGTTGTTGCAACTATAACAGTAGTCGTCGTTTCAAGTTTGAGTTATAATTGAAATCAGCTCGGTTGAGGAGAAGTGTCATTAAAAAATGATGGCACGCATACCCACTGTCTCCCAGGAGAATGCCAGACACTTCTCCTTCTTCAAATTTGCCACAGATCATGCTACTTTTGAACATACGACTGTCGTGTGCAGATACAGGCCAGGCTGTAACGATGTTTATGAATTCCATAGTGAAATTCACAATGACCTGAAAATTAAAAAAAATCCAAGATATAAAAAGCTACTCTCAATGCAATAAATAAATATACATGTATATATATTAATTAAATAAAAGTAAAACTTAGTTTTATTCGATTTTCATATTTATTAAGATATAATTCAGTGACAGCTGTTTTGCGGTACACTGTACCTTCTTCAGACATGTACCGAAACAGCTGTCACTGAATTATATCTTAATAAACATGAAAATTGAATAAAGCTAAGTGTTATTTTTATTTAATTAATTAATATGGATTTTCATCAAGTAAACACCAACTCAATTGATTATATATATATATATATATATTCAATTTTTCATATTCAAAATTCTTACTATAAACTATGCCGTTCCTGACGAAAAATTATTCATTTTTTTATTCATAGCCATTACAAGCACTTCAATTTTGTCATTGCGTTAAAATTTTGATGGTTTCGTCAATTGTTTTATTGGAAGTAAATTTGGCTCAACTGCACTTTTACTAGCCCTTGATTTTTCAGTTATATTATTGTAAACTATAGCACTTATTTTGTATTTACTAACATTATTTAATATTTTAAACTTTTTCAAACAATTTTTATAACATTATTAGACAGTTTTGAAGTATTTATTTAAGTGTGCAAATCACAATTTTATGACACTGTTAGAAATATTGTGATGCTAACTGCTATTTTCTCCACAGAGTATATTACTTAGTCTATGATTTTTCTATCGCTGTTTTGGGTTATCGCTGGTTGGATCAGCATTAGGGAGCGATAAGTAAGTGTACACCCATTTTTAATAAACGTTTGGTAATTTTAATATTATTAATATATCTTTTTAACATAGATTTGGGGATTTATTGCAAATATTGGTCATTTAAAAATTCATAGCGATGGATTGTAATCGAGGATGATAATCAATATGGTTCGATTGTGGGTTATTGGTGGCTCTCAAACTCTGGCGCATGCACACTGTTATTCTATAGGATTTTGAAAATATTTCATGCTAGTTTAAGTGCAGTTTTTCCGTAAATTTACTTGTACCTTAATAAAGAAAGAAAAATAATGCTTGAATTGTGACTTGAACCCTGGATCTCTGATTCTGTACATTAGTACAATACCAATTACACCATCTGAGCACCGATAAGAATGTCAACATTTCTTTCTACTTATACAATTCTCGTTCGTCCGAAGACCATCAATACCAACATGCCAATTGGAATCTTTTATTCAGAAGTACTTTTATTGAGAATTTATACATTACTTTTGAACGGTAAAGCTTCATACTTTGAAGTTTTTATTAAATTAACATTTTCCAACCTAGATTAATTAAGGAAGAAAAATTAAGGTTTGGAAAGTGTAAATTTAATAAAAACATGAAAAAATTAAAATATGGTTATATTTTTATTTGTTATTTATGCAAAAATCTATGTTATGTTATGGGATAAATGGTATGAGGTAGTAATCTGGAACAATATTAACACAATACATTTTCAAAATGTTTCTCACTGATATTGGTCTACAAAATCTCCTACTTGGCACAAATTATTTAGGTAAAAAGCATCATAAATCAAGTATTCACCTAAAATGGTTCACAGATGCTGCTTGGAGGTCTGCTTTTATGTGCTATATATTTAAGACAGTGCAACCAATGGCTTTATTTCAATTTTCTTACAACACTGATCAAGGCAACTTAAGCCATGGATCACATGTCGTAGATTTACAACACGTAGAAGAACCTGAATTCTAAAATTAAAGCTTCTAAAAAATTAGTTGGACCTTTCATTATCAGTTTTGAATTACAACTCTAATGATGTCAATTAAAGAGCATAAGGGCCTTCTAGGCCTGTCGCGCTTGGAGAGAGGGAGTGAAATAAAATAATAATAATAATAATAATAATAATAATAATAATAATAATAATAATAATAATAATAATAATAATAATAATAATAATAATAATAACACACAAAATACTTGCTTAACTAGTTTTTGTACATACCTGACAGTTGAAGGAGAATACGCCCAAGCTATTTCTGAATATTTCAGGATATTCTCCTCCAGGATTCCTTATTTTTATATGCGTGCCATCAATGAATCCAACTACACCACGGAAACAAGCAATTCTATGAAATTCATAATGGAGATGACGAACCTCATCTCCATTAGGGAATGTTATAAATTGTAGTTTCAATTCTGCAATAGAGGTGGATACTTTTCTGATGACAGGTGACACAGTACTTTGGCTGATGCCAGGGAGGTCTGCCACTACAAGCTGCATACTCCCTGTGAATAGAATTAATAAACAAATTGAATAAATTCACAATTGTTATGACACAATATTTATGCCATAATAAATTTAATATTTGTCTGGCCACACCTTGATTAAGTATTTGTTCCTGAATCGAGGAGTTTAGCATAAAATTAAATGAAGCATTATCAGATAATCTTTCATGTGCATAATTTAAAGAGTGAAGTAAATTATGGGTAAACTTTAGTATTTGACTCTCATCTATTCAATGAATAAGTTCTACAGAATCGCACTGCACATGCACGAATGTTTAATGTAACCTTCACCAGGTGGCAGGATATAAATGTGAAATCGAAATAACCAACCTTCTTAATAAATTCCCAAACACTTTATGAGAAACTGACATACACCAATTACACTCTTCCTAATCTAACAAAATAAATTGCTTGCATATTATTCAATAAACTATAAACTAATCATACGTATACTAACTTGTCCCAACAAAAACACACGAAATGAATTTAATTTCTTGAAATTAAATAATAATAATAATAATGTTAAGTATTAAAAAATTAATAGAAATATTGTTTTATTAATTTCTACTACAGTAGTTTGAATGAAGATGTTTCATTATTTGCATTTTCCTTATATTATATATATATATATATATATATATATATACACACACACATACACATATATATCGTACTATTGAATTACTAATTATTATCCAATTTTGTTCGTTATGTGACCGGAGTTAATAAAAATCTCACTTTTTTGCGTGTAATATACAAACAAAAAAAACGATCATGTTAATGATTATACACGAGAGTGATATTTTATTTCTCTACGTGAATTATTTGTAATCGGTTTATATAGTATTCCCATACACGTTTGTAATAAACAACACTAGATTTTAAGAAAAGTGTCACGATGCATATTGAAGAAGTTAGAATATAATGAACCATACAGCATATATTACATGACTTACCTGTATATCGGGGAATATCCTGAAAGTACAGGCGGCGACGGCGATTCGCTTGATCCCGTAAATTTTGTTCAATTTCCACATCTTCTATTAATTTCTGTGCCTCCAAACCCAAAAGATTATTTACTTTTGGAATTCCGCCATTTCTACTGTGGAGCAGAACAAAGGGAAAGACGGGAATACTGCCGACTTAGGATTTGACATATAAAAGTGAGTAAGGCGTGGCCAAAACTTGAGACGAGAGACGAGAGTTGGTTTCATGAATACTCTCGACGTCATAGAAAGGCGGAGACACTCACTCCGTGAGGAGAGTTGGTTTCAAGAATACCGGCCTTAGTCCTTTCTTTGTGCCGAAGAAAATGAATGCCGAAAGATGCCTGGAAATGCTAGAAGATCTTGAATGGCCAATAATTCAGAGTGGAATAACCCACAGATTAACTCCATGCATGGCGGATCATTTTCCATTTTACATGTAGGAAAATACGACTATAAAATGAAAATAACACGCTAAATAATAATAATCATCATCAACAACAACAAGGATTAGGCCCAATGGCCTGTTCCGATCTCATTATAGGTCGAATTGGTCCTTCCATCTCTTCAATGGTCTTCCCAACGTTCTTCTCCCTTTTGGTTTATTATATTATATTTATTATTTATTATATTATTATACATTCTTCTTGGTATGCGCTGTTCATTCATTGGTAATATATGCTGAAGATAAGCATTTTGGTAATATGTTATTCTTTCACAGAGATTAAATATATTAAGTTATGTTCTTATATCTTCGTTTTTCTTTTTATCGGTCCTTTGGTATCCTGCTATTGCTCTCAACATCTTCATTTCAGCAGCCTCTACTTGTTTACTACTACTACTACTACTACTACTACTAATAATAATAATAATAATAATAATAATAATGTTTATTGTTATTTTTGTTAATAGGCTAAATTCAAAACGTCCCTGACTCTGATTTTTCTTTTGGTACATTCATTTACACAAATTAAAGACCTTTGTACATTCTGAATATTATATTCAATTGAAATTTCATAATTATTAGGAAACGAACGTGTGGATGTTTTAGCAAGTCTCACCAGATTCTAATTTACAGTATGCATAATATGATCTCTGCCATATGTATTTCCTGAAGTCGCAAAATAAATAAACGTATAATTGCAAGAATGAACAAAGTATGCCTCAATGGTATCACAGGCACATTAACACAAGTGATCTTTCCAAGTAGCCATGACAGAATAAAATGCAAACACGTTGTTCCAAATTTTATACTAACAAAATTCCGCATTTGCTACGGTAAATTTGGCCAATACTTCCTGAGATTTAACATCAGAAATAAAGTAAATTGTAATTGTGACATTAGCAACCAAAGCGTTGAACATGTAATATTTTATTGTCCTTTGTTCTGGAACTAAAGATTCGAATTCTCATGTCTATTAAATAACACCGCTTGTATAAGTGAACCACCCATTACAGAAGTGCTTATGACAGATAAAAACTACAGACTTTTTAATGTTTATATAAATAATTTTCATAAAAAAATTTAATTTTAGACAAAATTGCATAATGACTCACGTTATAACAATTGCGGATATTAAATAATAATAATAAATCATTAATAGTTTGATAAATTATATATATATATATATATATATATATATATATATATAGAGAGAGAGAGAGAGAGAGAGAGAGAGAGAGAGAGAGAGAGAAAGAGAGATAGAGAGAGAGAGAGAGGCTATATCAATGTACAGTAACATAATACCAGATCTCGGGTGTTAGGTTTAATACCAATTTTCCCCTGAAGGAATAGATCAAAATAATGATGCAAATGTGTCATGAAAGGTTAAACATAATTAATCACCTTGGAGGAGGACACGTGGGTTTTCGGCACATTCACTACTCGCAACATCATATTTATTTTTTTTTTAAATCTTGCGTCATATTGAGGAAATGAAACGAACATATGTTATTATAAAAGAAAGCAATTAAATTATCGGATATATGATAATCATCTTGGCTGAAGCTTTATCCTTGGAGAGGTTGACGGTAGAACGATTATTTTGACTATTTAACTCATGCCCAAAATGGGAGTCAATGACCAATCATATTTCAATGATTTTTTTATTTACAACCAATCACAGTAGTGTTTCGCCTAAAATTTACCAACTAAAGTTTATCATAATAAAGAAAGCACCTCCTTTTTTAACATTCTAAATAGGTCATAGCATTACTTTGCAGTGATTAACCCTCTAAGAAATATGGCTACCAGATTGTATATATATAGTGCATGAATGTCAGCACAAAGCGCATGCGATAGATAATATAAAAACATTTTTAACAATTGATTATACCACAAAAAAAAAACACTGTTTGTACTTTCTTAAACGAATTATTTTCCAGGAAATGACGTTGTAGAAATGACGTTGACATATTTACATCATAGGACATCAAATTAATTAATACCTATAACGCTGGTTATAAATTTCTCCACTAGGGTGCATTCTTACAATATTGGCAATAAATAATATTATGATCTGGTTGCAGTGATGAACAAAGGAAGGAAATGAAGCGTACCAATCGTTTCTCATTTGTTTTCAAACATCGCCGTTTACATTAAATATATAGATATTTTAAAATAACTATAGTTAAATAATGATTTGTGATCAACAGCTTAATTTTATTCGTTAAATAGTCCTGACAAATGCCACTTTTCATTTCCAAATTCACGACTCACGAAGTGAGTCGTGAATGTATGATAATTTGGAAATCACTCGTGGCATTACTTATGATAATTAGTGAACTAAATTGTCATTTTTACTTTCTCAAAATTATAATTAAATCTGTCTTAATAATATTGAACTTTATATATATATATATATATATATATATATATATATATATCATCATCATCATCATCATGAATAAATTCGTTTTAGGCCATGTGGCCTGTACGGTAAACCTAGCGAAGATGGTCTTGATCTTTCCACCGATTTTTTGGTCTTCCTTGGTCCCTATGTCCAGTTGGGGTATATTGGAATGCCAATTTTGGAAGTCTATTTCTTGCCATTCTTCTCAGATGATTTTTCCATTCTTGTTGGTATCTTTGTATATCTTCATTTAAACTTGTTACTCCAAGTTTTCCTCTGATAGTAGTGTTCCTTTGGTGATCCAGTCTATTAACTCCTAACAATGATCGTAAGAAGCGCATTTGGCTTACTTGAAGTTTATATATATATATATATATATATATATATATATATATATATATCACTTTCATATTTTCTGGCTTTTGGGCATGAGTTACCTGAACCAATATGCTCATGGACTGTATAAATGTCGTTACATATGCTAATGGACATTAATTAAAACTAAACCATGCTGGAACTACAGTTCCCTCCTGTCGTGTCCGCCGTATTGCTAGAACGAATGACAGGTAAGAAGAAGATATTATTAAAGATCTGACTGCTGCATCTAGGCTTGAAATTAATAACAAGAAAATAAAGAAGTGACGAAAATAAGTTTTTGATAGGGGAAACCCAGAGAGATTCGAGAAAAACCTGTCCTAACTCCGATTCATCAACCAGAAAATCGATATGGTGTGAACAAATTGCAAAATCTTGACCCAGATGGGAGTGAAGGGCGTGTGTATAAAACTATAATACCTACCGTACTTTAATTTGCCAAATTTTGGTAATTATATCGTTAACACACTCTACAGTTACACTCAAATTAATGAATTTAAAATTGAAGGCGCTAATGGTTGAAACTAAACTCTTATATATCATGCGCATCATTTAAATACTTACGTTTCTTGCACAAATATTCAAAAGGTTAAATAATAATTGCTCTTGCGTTAAAAACTTTTAATACGGTATTATGTTTCAATCCGTGCGTGAATCTTAATAAGACTGGATAGTGGCATAGAGGGCAGGAGGGAAAGTAGGTAATTTTTATTGTTCAAATGCCAACTGGTCGTTCAATGTCTACTGGTTGTTTTTATTACTTACGAGTTTATGATTTTTTTTTTGCCATTTTGGACTTTTAAACTACTTCTGATGCGGGAATGGCTTGAAAGCGTAGTTACATTACACCGATGATATTATGGGTAATAAATAACAACGAAGTACCAAGAAGACTAAAATTAACTTAAATTCCAGATTATGGGAGACCACAGGAATACTTCCCTTTATGAAGAAATTCTCATAGCATGATTAGGAATCGACCCGAGGACCTCATGAACTGTAATCAGAGGATCTAATCACATGAGGTATATCAGAAAAAATGTTTTTAATTAAATCAGGTTTCCCGTGAAATCTGAAGGTTTTAACGTTTGTCAGTTGGACAATTTTTATATCTAGTACCTATTAGGAAATCTAGGACATTTGATAATTGTATTCCGAAAATCTGGCAAATTTCCTCAAGCTGTAAAAAAAATCCTTCAAGCAATATTTGGGACAGTAGAGCCGGTCAAACACACTTTCACTGCCGCTCGAATCTTGCTCTACGAGCTTCCCAGTTTCGTTGATTCTACGGTGGCACTTGAATCCACGAGAGTTGGAGGAAAATGTCAAAAGCGTGCGTGGGAGTAGAATACAAGCCAGAACAACTGGGAGTCCCATTGGATCAGATTTCCCGTGAGCAATGAACAGTCTTTCATATGGAAAATAATTGTAGACCTAAACAATGACTGCGAAAGCTAGAGAGTGTATTAAATACATTATTTGATAAAACCTACATTATACAAACCTTTACACTTTCAATATAATCATGTACATTACTTATAAAAAAATTAATTAAATATGTACTCAGTACTGTAAATAATATGTACTCCGTCAGCATTAAACATATGTTTAAAATTTAATCAATTTATCTCCATGCGAAACTGTTAAGACAATGATAAATTATGATGTTTCCTTTCATCTATCAATAAAAAAAACATTATATAGTAGTTGATCAGTACGAAATAACTTAATGTTTATTTATATACAGTGAAATGGTTAAAATGGTCAATTGTACATTGATTGAATTTACGCCATATAGAAAAATGTAAATATCAGCTTACTACAGCGTACTAATTTTCAAGGGAGAGTGCATAAAATTATATATATATATATATATATTATATATATATATATATATATATAATGTGGCCATCTTTTCAAATTCAGGGAGTTGTTACAGTTTGAGAAATTTATTTAAAACAAAAGATTTCTTCTTAAAAATACGAATTACCAGATCTATTTTATTTCATTGCAGTATATCGGACTCAGACCTGAAATTCAGTTCAGATATTCATTGCATCATAAAATTCCTTTATAAAAATGTAAACATTTGAAGAAGCGAGTTCAGTATATATATATATATATATATATATATATTTATTTATTTATTTATTTATATGATTCAATGCCCCAAGTTGTCATTTCGACATTTCCGGTATATTCTCCTGGCATTGGCGAAATTGAAAACCAGTTCTCAAGTTGGGGCGCCTGGAAGATGGGGTTATGCTGCCCCGATGGTATGATGGGTAATGATGATGATGATGATGATGATAATCGAGCGCCAGGAAAGTCCTTAATCTGAGGCAAGTATGAATGGTAATTATGATGGACATATGAAGTTAGGAGACCGTTTGGGCCTTAAAGTTTCCTGAACATTTTCTTACAGGTAAGGAAAAACCCCGAAAAAACCTCACCAAGGAAACTTGTCCCGAGCGGGGATCGAACCTGGGCCCGCTACGTGACAGGGCAACATGCTATCTAGAGTCTTCGGCGGTTCACAATGTATGTACATCTTTTGCCTTCATTGACAAATGTCAAAAATAGTGTTATAACATCTAAATATATATATATATATATATATATATATATATATATATAATGATGATTTCATATGAAATGGCCCTTAAATGTTTTATATAAGTACATTGTTAATAATAATAATTACAATAATAATAATAAATGTTTATTCATAAAATAAATATTTTTTTGACTTTTGAGAAACATACGGCTGCGAACATGCAGTAAACATTTCTTATGTGGTACAAACACCGTATGACTTCATCTTTCGTACTCACTGCAAGAATCCCGGAAATTCTTATCTTCGTGTTCTTTTTACCGGTACACGAGACTCTCGTGGTCGCACTCCCTTTCAGCCGCTCTCGAGTACTAGAGTTAGCGGGAGGATGACAGAATTTGACCGCCTTTATTGGACAATTTTCACATCAAATTAGAACTTGCATCCTATGATATAGAATTTGAACGTCCAAAGGTTATACATTAATTATTTTATATTACTCCATTATTTTATTATTATATAAATCTTAATATTCTATCTTATAATCTATAATACAATAAAATATCACGAAGTATTAATGAATATAATTATATTATAACTATGTTCATTTAGTTCGCGCATGTGTTTTAATAATGGAGAATTAGATACACATATGGAGGAAACTATTTGCACAGCCCAGTTTTCAATGATGGAAAAGCGACAAAGAAAAAATAAACTTGATAATTGTGTTATTTAGGTATCTATTTTAAATGGATTGTTTCATTAAAAGGGTATCTTAACTTGAACTATTAAATTATTATTGTAGCTGAAGTCACAGAACAACGATCTTCAGATTGATGTTATTTTATAGGAAATAGTTAATATGTTTGTAATGAAACATCCCAGGAGAATATATCTTCAATAATATGTAACTTACAACATTATTATTACCGTACAATTTTTTCTAAGTAGCATTAATTTAGTTTTGTTTACATATTACATTAATTAAACTAATACATTGGAGCCATGCTGTTAAGTATGTAAAGTAAATATATGTATTTTCTGTTGGCCGTTTGCTACTTATTTACAAATGCAATATTCGGATAGAAATTCTAAGAGAGCTGAAGGCACTTCTCTTTATTTACTATGAATAACTTGGGCGGATGGCATTTCAGGAAGTTCTGCAACAATCCTTTGTGGAGTACTAATATTTTAATTAACTGCTCTTCTCCCCGATTGCGAATAACTGAGTTCAGAATCAGTAGAGCTCAATATTGCAGTTTTGATTGTTACATGTCCAATATGTTCTTTATTTTAATCCTCTGTTGTAATACAGGAAGCCGCTAAATTGCAGAAAGTTTCAACAACAATAAATAATTTATTAGGTTGGGCCGAAAAAACTTTTTTTATTTCGAAGTTGCAATAGCGCGGAAAAGTTGTCAATTATGTAGACAAAAAAAATAAAAATATCAAAATCGATTAACATCTTCCGATCGCCCAAAGGCTCTAATTGACAAAATATGAAACAAACATCATTTTTGCGATTATTTCTTAAATTTTTTAATTAGATGTCTTCGTAATGTTTGTAACGTCTTCAAATAGAACCTACAACATTGTGTTTTAATTTGGTTTAGATCAATTGATGTCTTCCGGTGGCGCATAAGCCTCAAAATTTGCCAAAATAATGAAAAAATTAAATTTTTAAGCATTTTTGGTAGTTGATAAATAACTTCCAGAGTATTGATTGTCAGATCCCACAGATAGACATAAACGTGCTTAGCAAATATCAGCAAAACCTACTTGATATTTCAAATGAAATAAAATTAGGAACCTGTAAAGAAGATTTGGCTCTACGAGATCCTGGGCACTTATCTATTCCGAGGTGGTTGACAAAAGCAAATAGAATTCTCAGAGTGTACATAAGTGAAGAAAGCCCTCACCTGAACTTCAAGAACTAGTTTTGTTTATATTGAAATCATATATGTCAATGTGGTTTACTATCAATACAAGTAAACACTTTGCAGTCGCCCTTCATTTGTTTACCAAGCAATACAATCTACAGGTATTTGCCAAAACCTTTACTCGATGTTGTCGAGCCTGTCGTCGAACGGAATCATTTTTCGCCCACCCAGAACACTTACTGTTGGTCATGACTCAGGATAACAAGAAACACATAAGAGAGTTCGGACTTCGAAGAATTCTGAAGGCAAGGCAGATAGATGCAAGAAGGAAAACAGTAAGTACATTGACGCCAATAAAATCAAATTCAATGCGCACGAATACTCAGAAATGATCAACTGAATGGACAGTGAATTATCTTCTCCCCCATTCTTGCAGAAATCATTGACGACGAGATCAAATCGCACATCGACAGTGACTCAATCACTGATTGGAATATTACTTTCAAGCAGTTTCCAGTACATACGCAGCCTGTTGAACGCTGTATAAAACTCGTCACGGAAGCCTCAGGAAAAGTTTGTGGAGCTGAACCTCGAGCCGGATTATAAGAACCACTCTGCTGTCCAGATAATCCACGCCTAACTTCACCAGCAAATCAGTCTACAAAGTACCTTCATCTACGAAATACAGAACAGTACTAATGGACAGGTTCAACTAATATGGACTATTTATTCAGAACTGTTTTTCGCTTTTATAAAAGTAGGTTTATTGTTCAAAAAGTATTATATAACTTAAATATTTAGGTTTTTTAAATATAGAGCAAATCGAACAGTACCATGTCCGTTGTTACTGTTATCACCCATTATTTAGAGGCCTAACTATATTTTTTCAGGTACTGTTTTTCTATAGCATTGGGGTCATTGCGCGACCGGAAGTTGTTAATTTATTCACACCATAATAAAACACAATGTTCTTATGTTCAAAAATAAAAATACTGTAACTATTACATTTTTAAAAAGTATATTAAAGATATAAGAAAGAACTCGTGAAAATGTGAAATTTTCAATATTTTGGCAAATTTTAGGCCCTATGCGCGACCGGAAGATATCAACTGATCTAAACCAAATTAAAACACAATGTTTTTAGACTCTATTTGAAGACGTTACAAACTATACATTACGAAAACACCTAATTAAAAAAATAAAGAACTAATCGCCAAAATGAAGTTTTTTTCATATTTTGTCAAAATTTAGAGCCTTTACGCGACCGAAAGATATCAACCGATTTTGTTTGTTTTCTTTTGTCTATGTAATTCGAAAATTTCGAAATAAAAAAAAGTTTATTTCGGCCCACCCTATCATTTATATCAGTTTTGATTAAATGTGCTTAAGCCATAGAAATGAGAAATGTACTGTAAATGTGTAAAGATACTGCTGGCAGTTACTAGATACTGGCAGGTATCATTGAACTTTTATAGGTACATAAAATTCACGTTCCGGATTAAACAAGTTTTACTGTACTTCACATTATATCCAATAAGTCTTATACATTTATTTCCGCTAGAAGACCTTGAGATCACGAAAGAAATCAACACCTTATTACTGAATGAGAACGCACCCCAAACTTAAAAATCCACTATACGAGATAGTTAAAAACCAGTCAGTTCCTACTAGCGAAACATGAAGACCATCAACGCCTTCAACATCTTGGACACATCAACTAGTAGCGCATACTTATCCTGCTGATGATGGAAGTTAACTTCCGAAAGGCCTCCAAATAAGATTTAAATACATAATTTTAATAAGGTTCAAGGCTAAGGCACCTGCCAATGAGTACATTGTCATTTTTTATTTTATGTCATGACTATTCACCTCAACGGAATTTGATATAAATTTAATTAGTATTGAAATAAAATTATTTAATTGTTGTATCAGTTTTTAGTTAAGTATGACATCAAGGGTATTTGCTCGTTTACATATTTAACAACTGTATTTTATTAATGTATATTTAGTAAAGCAATACAGTAATTATAAAAAAAAACTAGGATCCACCAAATACGACTGAAACAGCTTGAGTCAACTATCTTGGTCTCTGCATCATATTAAATTAATTTCAAATCAATTTTAAAAATATTCTAATGAACGCTACTGGTCGGTGTTCAGTTGTTTGTTGTCTTCTGCTGTAAATGCACGAATAACTTTACCAAACAACAGTTTGATGAAGTGAGAAGACCAAGAAGCACAAAGTAAGCTCTCATATAAATTCACTCACAATCGGTGTTATCACTTCGGCTGAGAATTGTATGCTCTATGCATCTCTGCACGGTTGTCATTTGACACTGAATTTTACCTTGATGTTTTTACAATGTGCTGTTTGTAGCAGTCATGTAGTAAGGAAGAAAATGTGCATGAAATTAAATCTTGCCAAAAAATTGCATGAAACGTTAAAAAAGTAAGGCTGTATAGATGCCTAATTTTGGCGATTCTGATAGTTTGATTAGTCTTGTTACGTAACTGTTATAGTAATTGAGATTTGTGTCAGTTTTGTCGAGTCTATATTTCCGATATGCTGCGTCTGTTTCAGTCATCCAGGGAGCAGGGTGTCGTTTCACGAGTTTAGTTTTCAGTGGGGCGTGTCTGTCATATAATTGTAAAATAAGGTTATTTAATGCTTCAACATTTTTGTCTACAGAATGCAGCGACCATACAGTACGCCATGGTAATTTATAGCCTCTTCAAGTAAAGCTGCATTGTTTATATGTTTTAGGTCTTTGTATGTGATACTCTTACGACTTCATTCAGGACACTGCAGCGAATATGCTAAGAATATAAAACCATGTGCTGATATTCCGGGGCTGACAGTTTTCCATGAGTCAGTATTCTGTCTGGATTATTAGTTGCAATTAAGTCAAGTAAACTGTCAGAGTGGTTGGTGTGGTGTGTAGGCTGTAGGGAAAGGATAGTAATATCACAAGCTTGGAACGCGGACATAAGCTGTTGTGTATGTTTGTTGTCGGTGTCTAGTATGTTTAGAAAACATTATTAATTTAATACACACATTTCTTAATGTAATAGGTCTATGTATGAAGTATTACCAAACAATACAATATATAAACATATATGAATAATGAATACAAACACTAATGATATTATAATACAATATTTTACATCAACAGTATATATGCATTACCTTGACGTTTGACTGATTGATACATAATAAAATATATCGCACTAATACGCATCAACAGTGTAAACGCCGTCTTGCGGCGCTTAACTTTGTGATGCAGAACGATTATGACACCATTCTCATTAAGTCTAGGTGCAATATTGAAATATTGGCCGTTAAAATAAAAATTAATTGTTTTTAATCATACAATACGAATCAGTATATACAATTATATTATATAAGTGATTACCAAGTCAGAAATAATTAAATAGCTCTTGCTAGAGTTTAAAATGTAAAAAAAAGTTAACGTATTTTTTTCTCGGAACTTACATATGGCGCATAGTCGATTGTTGCATAACGCCGTACAATTTTAATTATCTGCTGTATTAAACAATTTTGTAGCATCTAACTATACCTGGTCCCAGCTTGACGTTGTGTTCCCTCGTCCATGTAAGTGTTGTATACATCGTTTCGATAGTCAAGTCGCCCTGCACTTGAAGCGTTCAGTGTAAGATCAGCTAGCCTTTGTCATAACGTGTCTTTTCATAAATTGTTTTGTGTTCAATTAATTTTATGCAACGTCCAAGTCTTATGGGCGAGTACCTTACCCAATGTATAGAACTCATATGGGAGAACATGCCCTTTAACAAATACTGTATCTGTAATTGATAAACTTTTATAAAGAATTTTAAGTACAAGCCTTATGTATGACAAGTTTCGATTTATTTCATGGATTACCGTTCGCCCGCTGTGGGACATTGATGCTCCTCCAGTGGGAAGTTTCCTAACCAAACTAATTTAGTTACGCTTATTTTCCTACAGATGTCAGCGGGATGACATGTAGTTAGTACATCCCTCAAGGAGACATCTAGTAGGAAACTAAGGTATCACTTGGATAGATACAGGTCGGTAAAATTTTGCACAGAGCACTTTCTATTCAGACTTAAGGTTCTTTTATGATCCCGAAAATCTTCAGACTCAGGACCCATGGTTTAAAGTCCCTCCCGGAATACTTTCCCTTGGAATTTTCCATCCTAAAAACCCATCGACACCAACCGGGTGTGAACCCGCGATCTTCGGGACTAGAGGCAAAGAACATAACCACTAAACACCGCGCGCGACATGAGAAGTATAGTAATGAAAGTATTGTACTAGAATATGATCTCCCAACGGGATAAATATGTTAATAGCAGTTAAGTGTACTTTAGAGATATATTCAATTACGTTTTTGAATGTAGCTCATTTTATTTCAAATACACTGCTCCTCTGTAGAAGACTCAATTCAAATGTTTAGTAAAATAGCTGCATATGCGCAAAACAGTACGGTATGTAAGAATAGAACTGTGTTGTCATTGAATTTTAAAATTGTATCCTGACTATTTTGAGTGGCATGTTGTATCTTGCGAGATGTTTAGGAATTTTCTTATTATGTGACATATAACTCCCTCTGCAATCCAATGTACGTGCGCTTTTCGAGCTTGATATTTCCAAGTTATACTGTAATGTAGTTTATCTTTTTTATAAAAACAGAGTAATCCAATCCATCCATTCACCTCGAAAAAGAGAATAGAATAAAAACTGGGATGATATTACTAAGTAAAGAATGATTTTATATATTCAGAAAAATATATATGCAGGTTCTATGCCTGCAAGTACGTTTATTAAAAAGAAAGTGATTAAAAAGGCTCCACTTCAGGAAACAATAAACGAAGTGGAAAAATGGTGCTCCAAGAACAAGCTGGACATTAATATATCAAAAACGGACTCAATGATCTTCAGAAACGGAGGAAGAGCCGCCATAAATGAAGAGATATACATAAGGGAAACTAAACTGAAAATAGTACCAGACTTCAAATACCTAGGCATCACGCTACAAACAACCGCAAAATGCTTCACAAAACATATCACAGAAAAGACAACCCAGGCAATAATGGCAATGCACGAAATAAGAAACATTAGATCCCTCACCTTAGAGACTGCAATGCTGTTATTTAGAGCAAAAATTCTACCAATACTGACATACGGCATAGAAATCATATGGACACATTTAACAATGAAGAATCTTTCCTCTCTAGAAAGGGTGAAAGCGAGATATATAAAGGCAGTATTAGGAGTGTCAAAAGTAACACATTCAAGACTCGCATACCTACTGGCGAAGGAAACTTTCCTCGTCGACGACCTCAGAACAAGCATACTCTTACCCAGCACCAGCGCATCTGAGCAGCTGCTAGCAACATTGAACAGAAAAAGAGAAGAAATACATCCAGAATTCTACAGCACCATGCGTGGTGGACCATGCGTGGACAAAAGAAAATTTCGAAATGAGACACGTCATCACTAGGTTGGCAGTCCATGGATTCCACCACCTGATATGCAAGAACACAAAATTTCATGAAGCAAATATAGACTGTAAATGTACGCTATGCGAAAAATCGTGTGACCGATATCACATTGAGCTATGCACAAAAAGAACAAAGACAATGTGTGAATATGCAAATATGTAAATTTAAAATGTATTCTATTTTAATCCTGGCTATTTGGCTGCAATAAAATTATTATAAAAGGCTCTCTTTCTTTGTGAGATGGCCTAGTCTTGTTCCTGAATAGAATGTCAAGTTCTTCATCTGTGACTGCGGTATACAACGATAGGGCGTCAATAACGGAAACATTGTGTTTTTTTACTTGCCTAAAGACGGAGAGTTGTTTGGATTATTTCCACCGTTATATGAGTACCTGTCCTACAGCCGCAATCGTAGTTGAAACAGTAAGAGTGAATTCAACAAGAATATCACGACCATATATCCAGTACAAACTTCGCTGCAAGAATTGATGCGTCGACAATGAAAAGCTACATTATTATGTCAAAGATGTTATTCACATAAATAATCATTCTAGTAACAGTAATAGAAATAATAATAATAATAATAATAATAATAATAATAATAATAATATAATAATGTATTAGGTTATTATTATTAACACATAGCTCAATGCAAGGACATTTCTGATTCACTCTAGACGCCCCACCGTCGGTGTCTCTACCTTGACGTGATGGTGGGGCTTGTGAGTCCTTAATGACTTCATGAGCTATACAGGCGGTAGTGTAACTACCAACAGGGCCTCCCATGCCTGGCAAGTCATGGAAGAAGGTCCAGACTAAAAGAGATGCCCATCGAAGAAGAAGGGCTAGTAACTCACTTCCAAGATGTAAAATTTTCAATTATTCACATAAACATTCACGAAGTAAGCCGGACTAATACCACAACTACGATGGAAGGACGTCACCATACCCCGGACCTGTAGTGATTTAACACGCAACAAGCTGCCAGCTTTCATGCGTACAGGAAGAAGAAAGAGATTCTAGACGCAACATTACAACTTACCGTAGATTTACAATCTTATCTTGCTATCTGTCCCGCACCGTAGCCGAGCGGTTAAGGTAGGAAGCCTTGGCGCAGAGCTACGGGACTTGCGCTGGTTCGAGTCTCCATGGGGGAAGAAATTTTCTCATGGTATTTCGGCCAGTATGGGACCGGTGCCCACCCAGCATCGTGAGGCAATTGGGTAGCTACAATAAGTAGCGGCTCCAGGTTGAGGAACCAGCTATAACGGCTGGGGGACTCGACATGCTAACCACATGTCACCCCTACACTGGCTGTTGATCATCTACCTCTGTGATTGACACATGTGGATGTGAAGGGCCAGCAGCCGGCTGGTAAAAGGGCAACCGCTGAAAAGTGGAAAGACCCTCAATCGGAATCTTGCTATCTTCAGCTATTGTATTTACATTCGCACTCTTGGGTTTATTTACAATATTTTAGCCCATAATATTTTACACACAAATTAATTAATAATAATAATAATTATTATTATTATTATTATTATTATTATTATTATTATTATTATTGTTAGCATTATTATTTTATTATTATAAAATTGTATTTAATAATTACTTTCCTATGAAAAAAGTATAAATTTCTATTGAATAGCTAAACCAAAGAATCAAACTCATTTAAGCTTTCTGATATTTAACAAAGAAAGACTAATAAAAAACAAAGCAAGACCGGACTCAATAATCATACAGTTAAAGGCGGACACACTCTGTCATACTCCCGCTCTTCCTCGCAAGCGAGAGTGGTTGAAAGGGAGTGAGGCAACGGGAGTCTCGTGTACCATTAAGAAGAGCTTGAGAATTTCCGGGATTGTCGCAGTGAGTACGAAGGATGTAGTCATGCAGTATTCGTGCCTGATACAAAATTTTTACTATATGTACGAAGACGTAGTTTCTCAATAGTCAAAGGAATCCCTTCTTTTACGAATAAACATATGTTATTATTATTATTATTATTATTAGTATTATTATTATTATTATTATTATTTTTATTATTACTATTATTAGTAGTAGTAGTAGTGGTGGTGGCGTGGCGGTGGCGGTGGCGGTGGCGTTGGCGGCGGCGGCAGTAGTTGTAGTAGTTGTTGCAGTTGCAGTTGCAGTAGCAGCAGCAGCAGCAGTAGTACTGAAATATAAATCTATAAAACATTTAAGGGTAATTCCATATAAAAACTGAACTCACATCTTCAAAATGTTTACAGTTTTTTATAGTGAAACATTATGGTGCACTGTAAACTGAATTTCAGGTCTCAATTTGAGATACAGTAATTAAATAATAATAAATATTTCAGTTTGTTATATTTTTAAAGGAAGCCTTTTGTTTGTAATAAATTTCTCAAAGTGTAACTACTCCCTCAATTCGAAATGGTAGTCACATTATATATAATATACACTATCGCTTGAAAATGTGTACGCTGATATTTTTTCTAAATGGCGTAAAAGAAATTAATATACAATTGACCATTTTAACCATTTTATATACATAAATAATAAGTTATTCCGACCAACAATTGTTTGATATCTTTATATATTTGTAGATAAAAGGAAACCTCACAATTTATAATTCCCTTAATAATTTCACATGTAAATAAACTGCTATAAATTCTAAACACATGTTTAGTGTTGTCGGCGAACATTTTATGTACAGCACTAATAAGGGAACAGCGCCTCAATATAGGACAAATAGTTGTAGCCTATCTGGTTGGGAAATCACAATATGTGCATTGTAGAGAAGGGTATTAGAACAGTTGATATACAAATTTAAGGTGCAATGGACAACAGGTAGAGATGCTATAGTCATTTGCATGAGCACGTAGGTTTCCCTGTACAAATACTATTATGAATGTTACATTGCAATGTTTAACTGTTTAATCATTCTTTTCTCTATAGAAAGTACAAAGGAAATTTTGTTTGTACAAAAACTAACAATGGAAACCATGAATCCAGCAATAGCAGAAAAGCTATTAGCAGATACCTTCGGCCTATCATAGGCAACTCTAAGTCAAGTTGACCTTATACAATTTGACCACATAAAGATAGAATAACTTGGTGGGGAAGGTACATACACTCGTCCATAATGATATATTATCATCTGACAATGAAATTCATAACGGACACTGTGTTAGTGGAACCAGACATTAACTTTTGGCACAGATACCACTTTCTCCATCTACAGTCTTTTTTCCATTACCATTTTTCATCACCTCGATTTAGCAATCTCGTCCGGTTTGCATTTTATCGATGTGGTTATGTGACTACTCATCCTGGAAAGTTCCAAAAACCTCTCCAATATTGTTTCAACCGAGCCTTCTTGAGAAATGTTGCAGAGTTGATTGCGAGGAACCTTCATTCATGAAATGTGCTCACTGTGAGAACTGCTTGTGTTTGAATAATTGTTTAATTACAGACTTGCATACATTTTGTCTCGACTAAACTGGAGCAATATTGAGTTTCTATTTTAATGTTGCTTAATTTCATATCTCATCCATTGCACCTAAAATTTGGCGATTCTCTATTTGTTTTTTTTTTTTTTTTTTTTTTTTTGTACCTTCAAGTGGTGTCTCAGGCATTGTATTAACACAACTGTTCGTACCATTCCCTTGTAAGTACACATTCAATTAATTATTCACATGTAATATACAGGCTTATATTCAAAGCGTTAGACTTGTAGAATGTAGGTTCCATCAGATAATTTATTTAATATATTCTCTTCAGCTTTTACAGTAATTTTCTCTCTACAATATTTTGCTTATAAAGACTGTCCATTGCTCAAAGAAAATTTGATCCAAATGGGCTCCCGTTCTCGCTTGCATTCTACTACCACGCATGCGTTTGGCTAACCCCTCCCACTCCCCTGAATATGTCAAGGACCACCGCAGAACCAATGATACTGGGAAGCTCGTGGAGCGAGATTCGAGCGTATGTGAATGTGTATTTGACCGGCTCTACGTAAGTACAAAACTATTGAAATTCCAAACTTTAAATATGGGTCCAAAATATCAATAGGCTAAAAGAAACAGGACAATACGCAGAGCTTAGGTTTTCCAGATACATAACAGAAAACAGAGAAAGAAATACAGACGTACGAAAACATATTAATGTCGAAGAGTACGGAGACAACTGAAAGAACATTTAGATACGATGCCAAGGAATAGAATCCCAGAACCAGAATTTATAAACAATCCACGAAGGAATGATAATGAAAAAAAATCAATTATCGGTGCAATATATTTTAACTATTATGACAATGTTATGTATAAAAAAGATTATTTAATAAACTTAAACATAATATATAATACTTTATAAAATAAAATATTTCCCTTTAATATTTTTATATTATCCTAAATCTCCCGCTTCAGCCAAGAGTCACTAGTTAGGAGGCAGATATGTTACTACCTGAGTTAGTACACAAACTCGTTTCATAAGTTTGACTAAATGTATTTATTCGAATTAGTATTTTATTCTTCCTATACATGTCAAAGAATTTGAAGAAGGAAAATACAATAGGTTTATATACCCGGTAATGTTAACCATTACAACCAGTTTATAGATTCGTAATTCCAGGAATAAATGTAAAAAAAAATAAGTAAATATAAGATACATTTCTGTGAATCCTCTCATATTATAAACAGAAAATTATATTAATTTGACTCTTAAAAAAGGCAAAATTAATTTCTCACGACTAACTTAGTACGAACATGTGTTATTTTAATCTTAGAGGGAACTATTGGATTATTGAGGAATTTTAGTTGGTTACTCAGAAGAAGACTAGCGGCTGCGGCGCCGGTAAACTGGGTCCCCATCCTAAAAAATATGATAAATTGAATCCCAGATCGATAAAGGTTTTAGATAAAATGGGTCCCGGGTCAAAAAAGGACAGTAATAGGTAAGTTGGGTCCCAACCTTTTAACATTGCTTAGGGAATACCACGTAGAGAATAGCTGGGTTGATTCCTCAAAATTTATATTGTTAAAAAATTAGGTTTAAAACTGTTGTTATCCTGAATTCAAAACTCGCCAAATTTACAAATTCAAACATACTAATTTATCTTATTCACAACAGTGCAGAATATTCAGCAATAAATTGTTCCTTTTCCTTTCTTCTGCACATGACTCCAAACAATATTATGGCATGATACTACAACTCCATAACTACAGTAAAGAAGTCATCCTACAATGGATTCCATCACATTGTGGAATCTTTGAAAACGAAACAGCTTAACTCCTTGCGAAGAAAGGTTCTCTGATAACACAATTCCCATCACCCAAACCTATATATTATATTTATGCTAAAAGGCACGTAAAATCAAAAACCAAGGATATTAATGACAACAGACTGCAATCATCCACAAAAGGCAAAAAATGGGAATCCCTCTTTCACAATACAAACACCATACCAGAACTTCCACGGAAGACAATTTATATTAACTATAGGTCACGACTGATTTACTGAACAGTTGCATAAGAACAATGTATTGTCTATACCAAGATGTAACATATTATGCTATCACCCAGAGGACCAAATTGATTACGAACATCTCAAAAAACAGTACAGCCGTCAAACAGGAAACTTCCAAAACTTCAAAGGACTGGAGAGCAAGACTGCTAATGACTCCAGTGTTAGATGCAGCATATTACGTAGACACAAACCAACCAACCAACATTTCTTCTTCTTCTTAATTAAATAAAAATAAAACGTAGTTTTATTTGATTTCCATATTTATTGTATAAATCAGTGACAGCTGTTTCGGTACACAATTCATAATTTGTTAACATGTCTGAAGAAGGTACAGTGTACCGAAACAGCTGTCACTGAATTATATAATAAATATGAAAATCAAATAAAATTACGTTTTATTTTTATTTAATAAATATGGATTTTCATCAAGTAAACACCAACTCAATTGATTATTTCTTCTTTTTGCCTGCTTTACAAAACTTCTACATAAAATGTAATCTTCTGATTTAAAATCTTTCAATAGTCAATAAAGTCAAAAATAATTTCATTATTTTCTATTAATTAAATAAAACTAAAGCGTAGTTTTATTTAATTAATATAAATGGATTTTCATCTAGTAAACACCAACTCAATTGATCATTATTTCTTCATTAAATATTAACACGCTTCTATTTGTAACAAACAGTGCCGTACAAAAGTAAAAACCAACACAGATAAGAAAATTAGATAATGCTACCTGCACCCAGAATCCAATTTACCCAATTTAACGATTATATAAGGATCGGAAATTGACCAGTACCCAATTTGCCTAGGCCCAGTAGTTTTAATGTGTCCTGGTGTTTAAAAATAACACTACCCAGAGACTCCTTCTCTAAGCTATGTATATATATATATATATATTCATCCATAATAATTTTGCCCGAAGACAGGTCCTTCACTGCAATCATAGCATTTTCATGCTATGCTTGCAGCTTTACTAGGGAATTGTAGCTTTGGTAGCTTCCCGTTGCTTTCCACAAAATATATCCGCGAAAATCTGCAATACAACATATTATATATGTATGTACGAGGGTCATACTGAAAGTCATGAGCAACATTTCTTTAAACCATCATAATATTTATTTTAGACAAACCAAGTACACCATATTAATCTACAGACCTTTGTGCTACTTTTCAACATAGTCTCCATTTCTTTGCACACTTTTTGTCCAGCGTTCTAGAAGCTTGAAAATTCCCTTATGATAGAAGTCCGTTCCAGCTGCTCGAAGACACTGACGCACTGCTTTCCGAATATCCTCCAGCGTCTCGTAGCGTTGGCCTCTCATCTGCTCCTTCACAGAATCGAAAAGATGGTAGTCGGAGGTTGCCAAATCGGGACTATAGGGAGGATGTGAAAGAGTTTCCCACCCAAATGTCCTGATCTTCTCCACAGTGGCACAAGCAGTGTGAGGACGCGCGTTATCGTGTTGCAGAATGATCTTCCTTCCAGGGCGTTTGTCGTGCAATGCACGACGGAGCTTCACAAGTGTCTGGATATAGCGGGCAACATTTATGGTTTGTCCAGGTTCAAGAAATTCAGCCAGAATGCAACCTTGCGCATCCCAGAAGACGCTGCCCATAACTTTCCCAACAGATTGCATTGTCTTCGCTTTTTTTTTTATGGCGAATTCAAGTGGTGCTATTCCATACTCTGGCGTTTTGTTTCAGGCTCGTAGCGATGAAACCAGCTTTCGTCACCTGTCACGTACTCGTCAAAAAATCACCTTCATTTCGAAATCTCTGAAGAAGGTTACGGGTGATGGTTCTTCTCTGAAGTTTGTGGTCTTCACCCAACGGGCACTAACTTTCCGGTAACCTAAGCTGTGAATAATTTCTTGCACTGCACTGTGTCCTACTGCAAGTTTTGTAGCGATTTCATTCAATGTGATACGCCTGTCGTCTCTAATGAGTGCATCAACTCTTTCCTTGTTGCAATCCGTGGAGGCAGAGCGTGGGCGATCGCTACGAGGCTCATCTTTGATACTCGTGTTACCATCTTTAAAATGTTTCACTCATCTCCTAACACTGCTGGCACCCATGCAGGCATCTCCGTAAGCACATTGAAGTCTGAGGTGAATATCAACAGCAGATTGTTCCTCTTAAACAAGGAATTCAATGACAGCGCACTGTCGAAACGAAACATTGATGTCTGCTATTTTGGAAACACTGCGTGTGGTCACATGATAGAAGCTATGACGCCACAAAACGGCAATGTTGTGGTATAAAGTCTAGATTACGATCCTGCAGTTGTTTTTTGTTACATTGTTGAAATTTCAATTTTAACAATGGGTTGCTCACGACTTTCAGTATGACCCTCTATATATATATATATATATATATATATATATATATATATAACGGTTTTCATGAAGGTCGGTTGAATGGTTTAGAAGTCTATAAAGGACAAACAGACAGACATACATTTGTTTTTATACGAGTGCCGACCTTCATGAAAATTTGTATATACAGATATTCAGGTGCGGCGAGTGTTTTGCCGTTATCTATTATGTTCCAAAATCATTAGGTGTAGGAGTTCACCGGAAACGAAAATTTAAAAATCGCTCTAGAGGTCATATTTTTCGATGTTTCACAACGAAACTCAGTATCTCCCATTAAAATAAACCGCGGTAGGTAATTATCCAAATATGAGCGATATCGGGACAATTAGAAGTGGAGACTTACTTGAAATCCGAAATTAAAAACTGTCTAAACGACTGCACCGATTTTGATGAAATTTTGTGTGTGTATTTGAGCGGGTCCGTGGATGGTTTGGATTCACAATTGGACCCGATAGGTGGCGCTGCGATCGATGTGTATGATATAGTCATCTCATTACTGACATATTCCGCGCGACAACAATGTGACGTCATAAAGCACGCTTCTTGAGCCACAACAGATGGTAGTGAGCAGTTTTCTTGCGAACTTATTAATTAGTAAATTTTATGGTACAAAAGTAACTTATATTTTTATCGTCCGGCAGTGACACGAGAATTGAACGTTCGGGCAGGAAAACGTCTGCCGGGTCCATTAGTAATGGTTATAAAATAATACAAAGGGATGTATGACATTCTACTCGACACTCAGCGTCAAGTGGGTCAGCTTCAATGCCTGTACGTTAGTAACCATGTTAACTTATTTAACAAATAATGCAGGCAAGACAATAAAAAAATGTACCGTGTTTATGGAGGTGAATGTTATCTGCTGTTCTTATACCAATAAATGAACTTATTCATATGTACACACTCCTTCAGTCATCGCTATTCTTCTCGTGAGTAATGAACTGTAGATCACATAGTCATTTGCATAATCAAGTACCCCGGTTTTTTAGGTTATTTTATTGTTTCCATAACAGCTAAAAACGAAAACTAAAAATCCACGAGAACAGTTATAAAATATTACAAATGGATGTATGACATTCAGTACGGCACTTAGCAACAAGTGGGATGGCTTCAGTACTTGGTCGATCCCGGTGATCGGGGTCCGCTACCTTCACACACTAGTCAGTATTCCTATTTCTCTTTCTGTCCCTCACATCTCTTTCCCTCCATTCAAGGATACTAAATAATAAGAATACTGCAATTATAATAGCCTTCTCTAGCTGATGCAGTTCAATGGGGATGTCAAACGTTGACATCGGGCTCGCCTGTCGCCGAGCACCGTAAATGTGGTAGTCTGCTCTGCTGTTATAGTTCAAAGTTCATTTTTGTAATTATTAGGCATTATTTTTCTTTTTTATAATTATTATGCATGCAATAAAATGTGTGAAACAGTGGACGATGTTCAGTCATGATCCTGTAATCTAGACATATTAATGAAACCAATTAAGTAAATCGTGTAGATAAACAATAATACATATTTAACATTAATTAGAAATGCCATGCTCTTCATATCCAGGTCAAACGATCAAATGTAGTAGATGTTATAACAATAAAAAACACAACAACAAATTATTAAATGCTTCAACAATTTTTATTATCCGAAAAATTACATCTAACTTAGCTGAGATCGAATTGCATGGCGGATCGAACCTCATACTTAGATGTGTACGTGCTGTTCCTATACCACCAAGATATATTAATTTTTCTGTCAAAAATAACTATTATAAGTTAATAAATGTAGTTACTGATGCTGGTTATGAAATATTACCATAATAATAACGGAATGGAATATCTGTTCCGATGTCACGCATTGCAGTCTTCGAGCTTCGGGTTCCGCACTTGGTTAACAGATGGCGTTAATATGCTCTGTTTTCAATTTACGCATCACTTCGGCAGACCACGTTACAAAGGTGATGTCTACTTGTGTACAGAGTGAAGTAATGAGAAGAGTGTATGTTTAAGTGGGTGTACTATGCGGTAAATGAAGGTCTATTCTTTGAGAGGCCATGATTATCATAAAGTGTAAGGAGAAACCTATACCAGCAATATATACCACTCTCACCGAAAAGCATCAAGAGGACCATCAGGCTTAATGTCCCCGTCCGACGTACAAATTGCTATCAAGACTAACCACATGTCTTCTCAACGTATTGCGGAGGAGTTTGGAATTTAGTCCCAGCATTTGGTGCATACAAAATATATACCAACCCCCTAGCCACGAAATTACTTTTTTTTTTTTACTTTCCAGATTCGAGGACATCGAAACCGGATCTATTAGTAGTAGTAGTACGACTTTATTAGACAAAAAGTAAGATATTTACAATCTTATTTACAAATATGGGTCGCACGGGCAGTAAGCCGTACGTGCTGTTGACAGTCCGTTACAATAAAGTAATAATGATCTATTAGTAAGTAAGCAAGCTACTAACTGAGCTAGCGCGGATGAGTAAATAATACTTATCATTATTAATTAAATTGAAAATATGTCATAAATTTTCATAACCATTTCAGGTGAGAAAAAATCTACCAAGAAATGCGTTTTCTACATTTTGAGTTTCATTTAATCCCTTCAGAATGTTTATTTCCAAGATAGGTTAGAAAACTCTTCACAAGAACAAATAATATTTTAAATGGAAACACTGGAGACGAGAACAGAGCGAGTGTTATAAGTCTTGAAATACAGCGAATATTACATTCTGGTGCCTGGAGACATACTGCGACATATGCCACGAGGGACGAGCGACGCAATCTGGTTTTAACAACATAAGAAAGTTGTTTATTACAACATTCTTGCTTACTCTCTTGATGATAACCAAGGTCTTAAACATTTTAAGTAACTCGCCTTGAGACTCTTGTGTTAATCCAAAGCTCATTGCTACAGTTGTCACTCTTTAGATGAATTTTAAAATGTTGAATAATAAACAGCACATGGCAAAGGATAAAAATGTTTTATTTTCTCTGTCCTTTAAAGGTTCTAAAATGTTTAATATTTTCTGCCAAATATAAATCTATTTGTGCTTTTAAATTCTCTTACGATCATCAGAATAGTAAACTTCTCTGGTTCAGAAATATTGAGTGATCCCACTATAGGCCTTAGGAAGGCCTTGGGATAGTAAGAGGTTATGCCTCCCCAGATAATCGGCACGGGTTTTCAGCTTTGTGTGACTGATGTGTTACCCTTATAATAAACGTCTCGTACTTATTTCCATTAGAGACTGAGTCAATCCCAATGTCATGGTCCGCCAAAGGGTTTAGGCCAGTTTAAAAATCCATATTCCACTGAGATTCGATCCGCTACCTCCCGGTTTGTAGTATGCTAACTATGCTAAGTCATGCCCCGCTTTTCCTCTGACTGAATTATTTATTCCATCTTGACGATGGCAGAGTATATGGTTCTCGACAGCTTGGTTTATAAGTTTATCAACTGGTTTGAAGCTCTGAACTTATTATCAGAGCGAGGATAAATATCCGCTGAAGTAGAAATCAAGTTATGTGCGATCTACTAAATTTGATTGACGTTATCAGTGCAGTCAGACTCAGAGATAAATGCGATTCACTGTTTCTATGATCCGCTATGACTATCTAACTCTTGCTCCAAATGGGAGTCAATGACCAATCACGTTTCAATGAATTTTGTTTTACAACCAATGACAGTCGTGTTTCACTTCGCTATTTATCGAATTCTGTTTACCAAAATAAAGAAAGTTCCTCCTTTTTAAAATTCTGACAGGTCAAAGCATTAGTTTTACAGTGACTAACTCTCCAACAAATATGGTGAACATAGCAGGCAATGAACAGATTCCTTCGAACTACACATTTGATAATTGTGTGTTAAATAATTGTGTTTTTAAATAATGATTTTACAGAGTTGTTTTCTAAAAAAATTAATTAATAATCCATAATGTTGGTTAAAATATACAGTTTGATGTATTTAATTTTTTTCTCCACTAGGATGCATTCTTACAATATTGCAATCCTATTTCGCAATAAACAATATGATCAAGTTGCAGTGAATGAACAAATGTAACATAATCAAACATTACTCATTTGTTTTCAAACATCGCCGTTTACATTAAATATATAAATATTTTAAAATAACTGTATTTAAATAATGATTTGTGAGTAAACAGCTTAATTTTATTCGTTAAATAGTCCTGACAAATGCCACTCTTCATTTCCAAATCCTCTAGATAAATTGGAAATCATTTGATGATTTGATGATTCTAAATCGTTCATCCTTTTCATTTTGACATTTTTTTTCATACCAAGCTTGGTTAAGAATATCGTGATGATCATACTTTAACTTCAATCAAATTTTAATTGTTCTATTATCGAAAGCTGGATTATTACAATTATTTTGTAATTCTTCCAATGAAAACTGACAGTCGTCACTTTTTTCTCCATCACAACATTAGTAGATTCATCTTGAGGACTACCGATTTTACCCCCAGTGGTGGGTATCAAGAAGGAGTTATAGCAATTATTATGGTACCTATCCTCGGCAATAACTATATCATATTCGTACTGAATACGTGTAGTAATTTTTTTTTTTTGCTACGTAACGAGATCTATCTACCTTCAGAATGGATTCTTTAAATTCAAGTGTAGCAACTTTATGAATTTTACGCCAAACATTTTGCGCTTTTTTCTTCTCAGCCTCTTCATTCGCTTCATCTCCACAAGATAAGCACTATTTTTTTTAACAAGAAACGGATTCACTTACGCGTGCTGTAGTACGAGGTGGACTGATTTCAGGTGTATTGGCTTGCTCCATCTCATGCTGTCTTTTAACTGCAGCAATAGAACTCTTCCGAGTGTACATTTTACGGCACCTCACATGAATTGTCACAGATTTCGTGTTCTTCAGGTATTCAGAAAACCAATCATATCTTTGGAACACTTGAATCGTTCAAAGTCTTCATTCCAAGATCAACAATAACTGTTTCATTTTCAGTCAAAGGTTTACTACAAACAAAGCAAAATTACGACATTGTTTTAATTATTGAACAGCACAAATTGTTTTAAGAAATATTAACAAGCACGTGTATCAATAGCCACGTGTATTCACTGTAAAGGAACGTTCTACACTATACTAAAATTATTTCGTTTATGCCTTCCAGGAACAGGTATATGACTCTCGCTACTCGAAAACAATAGAATAGTCAGTAGATATTGCTTAAATTAGGAACTGAGTTTCTTTTTTACTAATATTCTTACAATCAAATAATATATAATTTGTTTATATAAGTTATTCAACCAATATTTTTATTATATTAAATATCCCATGATGTATAGGAGGTTAACTTGCGGTTGAAAAGCGTGCATATTATTATGATGAACTTGAAGAATATTTTCGGGCTGTAGGCCATGGTCGTAAGGCTTGGAGTTCCCTGACGTTTCGCCAGAGACTGCGTCTGGCATCCTCAACAACCCCCTCTACCAGATCTTCAGTGAAACATCAGTTTTGAATCCTGCCGATGATGGGACAAGTCCCGAAAGCGCTACAGTTAAATGATTAATTAAGTTGAGGAGACGGACCTTTCAGGTGAATATTCCATAATTTTATATTAACTACGTGAATACATCAGTGCATATTATTGTTTTCAATGTTTCAAATGGTGATATCTCAAGAATGGTGATTTTTATGAAAAAAGTATAACAACAATGTTTGTAGATAATTGCATAGTCTACAATGTTTGTCTGGCTCATTTCTATGATAAAACTCACCGTTTGGCTGAAAAATGCAAAAAAACCCATATTCGCGAACTTTGATCTTGAATAATGTTTTTGCATATGTGGAATCGATGGGGACTTTTTACATTTTATTTATAATGGTGTTCCCAACATTCGTACCAATTTTCATCTCTATGCGAATTTTTGTAAGCTTACCCCTATGTTTTGAGGTAACTTGACTGGGCTAGTATAATCCATTGTCACTTAAAATAAGGAAAACAGACATTTCTTCGTCCTTTGGTAATATATATATTTTTTTTGTATATATGGCAAGTTCTTCATTATATATATATATATATATATATATATTTAGTGGGTTACTACAAAATAATATATGTTCTCTAAAATATGGTTAAAGGATTTTTAGAAAATGGGAGTATTTTATTTTTTTCACTTGTTTGATAGTATACATATTCTCGCGTTTGGCAGTAGCATAAGATATAGATGAAAATTATTGTAATTTAACTTCACAGATGTTTCCGGAATTTTCCAAATATTCTCTATGTATTTCACCATACTGCACTGTACTCACACATGTAATTTTCTGCTCTGAGAGTCTCTTCTCACAGTTTATTGTATAACTCAGTTCTTCATACTCTCTGGTGGTTTCACCCAAAACCTCTGCTTGTCTTCGCACTTAGGTAACTTTTACTCGTCCACAATTCGTACACGACTGAGTCTCGCGATCAACTCTCGCGACTGACTGACTAATCTTGTACAATCGGCGAGGGCCGTCCATAAGTTTCCCACACCAGCTGCTACTAGGTCAGTAGCGAGAGCGAAGTTTCAGAATGCTAATTAGTTACTCATCTGGAAGTTCTCGGCGAGCTTCACCGTACTCGTGAGTTGGTAACTCACGAATTATCTTTTACCACACAAGGCGAGGCCCGACAATGCTTCGTGATATGATATTTTAAACCTATTATGAGAATGATCAAATTGAAGGCTTATTAAAAAGTTCACCACATTTTCAATAAACATTATAATTTTAAAGGCTATAATAGTTAATTCCAACAACTTTGCTATAACAATTTATTCATGGAAATATAACCATCAAAAAAGAGTCTAATAAACTGTAATACTGCAGAAACCTATATAAAACGTATGTCAATTTAAATAAAAAATCTAGAGCAATCAGATTCACATATTTATTACCTCGTTTTCTTCAAAATAATGTGTCTTAAACGAATAAAATCTGCTATTACCTTCAAATCTAAATTCAGAAACATGTTTTTCTTCCATAATGTTGCTATAAAACAAAGACGCGGCAGTTATATTTTCCTTCAAAATATCGACAATAATTTGTATGTTTCTACAGTCCCTAGTATTGAAACCATAAAACAGTCATATATAAAAAGTAGCCCATTATTCCATTGTACACAGTCATGCAATGAATAAAAGTTAAATACCGATGCATCATTAATTTTTGTAGTTGAAGTTATTCTAAATCCTAGGGGATAAATGTACTTATAGCTTCCTTCCTATCTACTGCACATTAATTCTGAAGGTGGAGGAGTCTTATAATTTATTATTCTGCATAGCTCGTGGTATTTGAATCGTAGTCTATACTAATAACTGCCAACACGATTATTTTAGGAAATCGTGTGTATGTGTTCTTATGTGATCTACTGCATTTTACGTGCTTCGGGTTTCACGCTGGTCGGACAGATGGCATTAATGTGGTCTGTTTTCAATTTACACACCACTTCGGCAGAACACTTTATGTAGATGATGTATTCTTGTATTATGTACAGAGAAGAGTGTTGCATGAGTGAATGTTTATGTTCGTGTAAAGTGTGATGTACGAGGCATGATGATGATGAAAAGGAAGAAGGTAAAACCCGGTGCCGGCACGTAGGCTACTCCTATCGTAAAGCACCAAGGAGTCAGGTTTAACATTTTGATCCGACAGACGAATCGCTATCAATAGTACCACATAATTTCTCAACATATGAGTTTCCAATTTAATGCAGGAATCTGGTGCACACTCTAGCGATTGAAAATTGTACACCACCTCCTCTTCTGACCCCGAGATTGAACATTTTGTAAATAAATTAGTTCAGCAATTAAAACTGAATGTATCAAGATTACCAAGAACAGCATTCAACTACAAGCCAAGAGGTTCAAGGAATGTAGGAAGGCCAGTGAAAAGATGGACAGAACAACTGTGAGGCGGAATAGGCAATTTGCCTAGCCCGTGAAGTGAAGAAGAAGATTAAAACTTTCAAGCCCATCAGGTATCGAACCCGGGCCCGCTAGTCAGGAAACAGGCATGCTACCACCTGAGCCAGTACGTCGAATTTTATAGGGAAATATTTTTACGTGTATTTCTACAAATTAAACCTATGAAGTAATTTAAACCATTTAACCATTGCAATGTGGTACATGTCGAGGTTGAAAAGAGACGAATCACCTATTATTAAAGAACTGTGATATATACGGATGCCGGAAGACCAGGCCTGTTGAATCATCAAAAGAGCAGATGAAATGAAATGGATGACATGAGTATGGAGAAGTGATAAATATTTTTAGAGGATAAAAAAGAGAGAAAGCCTGAGAAAAACCTGCCCTGGCTTCGATTCGTCCACCACGAACCCCATATGGAGTGACCGAGACACGATTTCGGACCCAGAGGTTTCTATTCCGATATTCGCTGATTAATACGATTGTGCGGTATGACTACCAGAGCTATGAAGGTTAATAAAAAATGAAAAATTCCTTTCGAGTTTTCCTAGTTATTTCATGTTTTAAAAATGGACCTTTATGGTACTTTTACACTTGATTTTGAATTGCTGTTTTAAATAACTAACGTCCTTAATAAATATCCGTAACAGGTATCTTATGTAAGTTAGGCATGCTATAGGTATTTACTGTAAAAAATTGTACAAACGTTTTCGCAAATATGTATTTGTAGGTATTAAAATATATTTACCGGTCTCTAAGAATATTCTCCTTCAACACAATAAATTACTCTCAAAGAACGCTCATATCGGTAATTTATTTTTTAATTCTGGAAATGACATGGGAAAATTTAATTTTAACTTCCGTCGTCGCCGGTTAAACTGTAGTTTCCGAGGTTTCTAATTAGAGATCATTACCGTCGACTCTTTATTCATCTTAGTAGAGAGCTGGTCTACTGTCCAAACCTTCAACCTGGGAGGCCAGTTTAGTATCGGTCCGCTCGAGTATTTTATTTCCCCGGTACCCACCATATCTAGTGATCTTTCACTTTATCCGCTGTCTGTGGAGGAGCATGAAGGGTGACTAGCAACCCCATTGTTGGCAATTGAAATTATTTATTTGAGAAAAAGCGAAGGGATATCAAGTTTGAAACGAAACCTGTGAGACGAAATTAAATGACGCGGGGACGCAGAGGATAATGTGATGAATAAAATTGAAAAGAGGGAGTTCAAATGGTTTGTACACTTAAGAAGTTGCAAAACAACAACAATGGCCATAAAATATTTCAATGAGAAACAGCAGGAAGTGATATTCGAGGACGATCCGTATATTGTATCAAAAAATTAAAAAAATATATTATTTCCTCTATATGCTTCAAGAAGATGGTGTCCATGAGTCAAACAATGGATATCGGGAACAGGAAGGAAATTGTTTTTAGAAATTTCTGTATGGAGTCTTCAAAATTGATGTCAACGATCACGAACAGATTCAAGAGAATAAAATATTGGACAGTATTAATTCTAGCAACAATCGTGAGTAGGTTATAATGCCACCCACTTACTCTTCGTACTTCGGGTTCCGCGCTAAGCAGATAGAAGGCGTTAATGTGGTATATTTTCAATTTACGTCCCACTTTGGCAAACCATATTATGTAGATGACGTATTCTTGTATTGTGTACAGGGAGGAGTATGTTTTTATTTTTATTTTTATTTTTTTTATTTAAGAGCCCCACCACCATCCCTTGGGTTTCCTCGGGCTTAATGCCCATATCCAGAGGTCTGCTTTGTCTCTATTTATTATCTAGCGTGATTTCTTTATTTAATTCAATATACTTTTACAGAGTGCGGCTAGTTGAAACTTAATCTAAGGTGTTTACAGTTATATTACGGTTTATTAATCTAATTTTGTTTCTTAATCAATGTAATAATAATATACATAAAATGGAAGTATTAATCCTATATCTACTTAACCTAAACTTAATATTACAATTTATCAAGTATACATATTGATATATTCTAAGTTCCACTTCTACTTATTCTAGCGTTGATTTCCTCGTCTTCTCTTGAGTATATTTTTTTTATTTAGAGCCCCACCACCACCACCCCCCGGGTTACCTCGGGCATAATACCCTTATCACCGGGTCTGCTCTACGTCCCTAACTACTATCTAATCTTTATTAAATAAATAAACATAATACATACAGATTTCGGGTATGTGAAGTGTAGATGTTACATAAAGTAAAAAGTATTGTGTGGTTGTTTGTGTCTGTGAGTTTGTGTTTAGTGATACATAAAATAAATATACATAAAACTTATAGTAATGATAATTGTTTTGATGATACGTGATATGAGAGTAATTGTGTTTATGTTAGTGTATGTGTGTGTGTGTAATTTGTGTTTGCTGTTTGTTTGTGTTTGTGTGTGTGTGTGTGTGTGTGTGTGTGTGTGTGTGTGTGTGTGTGTGTGTGTGTGTGTGTGTGTGTGTGTGTGTGTGTGTGTGTGTGTGTGTGTGTGTGTGTGATTTTGAAGATGCGAATGTTAATGACGGATCATTCTTCTTCTGCCATCTTCTTCAGTTCTTAATCGTAGAACTCTGACGATGTAGCGTGTGATTGCTTTGTACGGACGGTTGCTTCCTTGTCCAGTAGTCCAGGGGCGGCGACCAGTGGACTCCTCCCTCCATAGATGCAAACTTGAGTTCCCTTCTGAAGACACCGTTGTTAGTGCAATAATATAGCACATGAGTGACGGTGTTCTCTTCAGGGTTGTTGCAATCGCACACTGCTGTTTCGGCGAGTCCTCTCTCAAACAGTTTACCCTTGAAATGCCCATGCCCGGACAGCAATTGAGTCACGTTGTGGTTCGGCACTATCCATAGCATGCGCATTCTCGACCGTACTCTAGGAAAGAATTCCTGAGTTTGACGACCATGCTGTTCTTGTTCACAATGTTGTTGCCATTTTTCCTCAAGGTGAGCATCGATGATCCTATAGGTTGCGTCCCGTTCATCTGGTTCTGTGTAAAGCTCGGGGGTGAGAACTACCTCTTCAATGTAGATTGGAAGTCCTCTACGCGGCCTGTAGCGATGTATTCGACGTTCAATATAAAGATCGATGGGAAGTAATCCTGCTATCACAGGTAGGCAAGCTCGCGATACTGTGTTGTATGGTTTGGTGACCAAAATGAGGACTTGTCGTTGTGCTCATAGTAGCTTTCTTTTCTGATTGTTATTGAGCTTACGTGCCCATCCTTGGCCAGCATAGGCGCAGATTTATTGGTAGAGCGTCTTATATAGTATTAGATTGTTGACAGTTTGATATCCCCAGTTCTGGCCACCAAGTCGTGCCATTGCATGGAATAGCCTTTTTGCCTTTCCTGTGATGTCCTCTATGTGCGCATCGATCCTCATATTCGTTTGTATGCTCGCCCCGAGGTACTTGGTGCCTTGTACAAAGCGCAGGCCACTCTGCCCTTATTCTGATAATGGGCGGTCGTTTGGGATGTAGTTTTCCTTTGAGCACCATTCCGATAGTTTTGCGGGTCGACAGGGAAAGTTTATTATCCGTTGTCCACTGGGAGATTTCTTGCATGATGCCCTACGCTCTGTCTTCAATTTCTCGTCTTGAATTTCCGGGGACAAGAACAACAAGGTCATCTGCGATGGGTTCTGCGTGAGGATGTGTCTCCAGTTTGTGTAATAGTTCGTCAAATACCAGATTCCATAGACTAGGTCCCAGGACAGATCCCTGCGAGCAGCCTATGGTGACGTTACGGCTGATTTAGTGATGGTTTTCGATCAGAGATGTTGTTCGTTCGCGGAAATAGTCTTTAATGATTTCGTAAAGGTTGGAGGGGCAGTTTCTCTGCTTTAGTGCTCGGATAATGCTCGGCCACCATAGGGTGTCGAAAGCACCCTTGAAATCTATAAATATTCCGATGACTAGTCATTCCTGGGAAGTCTCAACGAGGTTATATAAATGCGTAATTGCATCCACAGTTCCTCTACCGGGTCGAAAGCCGTATTGCCTGTCTGATGAACTGAGTTTCAGTGTTGGTTGTAGTTGATAAAGTATCAATCGTTCATAGAGTTTCCCCAATGCCGGAAGAAGGCAGATATGTCTATATGACTTAGCATCAGCTAGGTCTCTGTCTCCTAGTTTCAATATTATTTTTATTTGTCCTCGTTTCCATGCATTGGGGAACACTCCATACTTTAAGCATTCGTTGAATAAGATTAGTAATTTGTCTTTTATATTGATCCATCCTTTTTAAAAAAAATCTGTGTGTATGTTGTCTATGCCGGGCGACGCTTTGTTTTTCATTAGTCCAGCGCTATTTTTACGTCTAATAGGTCGATGTAATCATTGGGAGGAGTGTGAGGGTGCAACTTCTATTTCTATTCGGATGTTCCTATGTATGCTGTTATCTGTGTTTCGATCGTCGTGGCGGATAATAGTTGCCATCAGATGCTGTGCTGATTCTTCTCAGGAGTCGGCATGCCCAGTGGGAGTAGCTATTGCGGTTAGGACCTGTCTCGGGAGAACTTTTTCAGCTTGATATTTGTAAGCAAGGCTCCACTGGTTGGTTTTTTTGCTTGTTCAGACACGTAGTTTCGCCAGCTTTCTCTTTTGGTTGCCTCAATTGCATTGGTATATATTCAGCGGATTTGCCTGTAGCTTTCTTGGAGCTGGTGTCTGTCCTCTCCACGTGCTCGCTGGAAGTCCCTTCGTGCAGCATATACCATGCGCTTCAGGTCTGTTAATGTATTGGTCCACCATGGGACAGTCTTCCTAGCGTGTGTAGTGCGAGGAATGGAAGAGTCTGCTGCTCGTGTTATTGATTGTTGTATATGCTGAACGTAGGGGAAAATTCCATTGCGATTTTCTATTGTTGGAGTAGAGTCTCTTGAGTATATTATTATTTTTTTTATTAAGAGCCCCACCACCATCCCCCTGAGTTTCCTCGGGCTTAATGCCCATATCCCCAGGTCTGCTCTTGTCCCTAATTACTCTCTGCTGTTTTTATTATGTTCATTTTCAGGATACAAGTTTCGGGTGTTTGTTCTTAATACTACTTATATACAGTTATTTTTACATATTAATCCTTAACCTAAGTCTTAAATCTACCACCTAATCTAGTAATATTTACATGGTGTTGTGTTAAAACTAATACTTAATTTACTAACTTACAACTAACTTATTGCTAGATTACATATAATCCCTTCTTCTATGTCTGCGGATGTCCTCCTCTTGGCGTTGAATAAGGACCCATCCGACGAACTTTCTCACTGCTGTTTTTCTGTCCAAAACCGTAGAGGAGGCGGCCAGTTCATATCACCATTTAGTGCAGCCTCATGTAAGTCCCTTCGTCTGGCCTCATATTTGATGCATTCGTACAGGACATGTTGTACAGTGTCCAGCTCTGTTCCGAAGCAATCGCAATGAGGCGTTCTTGAGAGGCCTCTTTCATGGAGTTTGACTTTGAAAGAGCCGTGGCCGCTCAGGAGTTGCGTGATATGGTGACTTGGTTGGATCCAAGTTTTCTTTAGCCTTTCCTTGATGTTAGGCAGAAATTCATATGTTATGCGTCCATGTTCTGCCGCTTCCCATCGTTCTTGCCATTCCTCGGAAATACTTTCCTGGATAATCCGTCTGATGATGTCTCGTTCATCTGGTGTCTGGTATAAGTCTGGCGTGATAACAGTGTCGCCGACTAGTATCGTCTGGTCTCTTCTGACTTTAAAGTTATGTATTCTTTGAGCGATATACAGATCGATAGATAGGACTCCTGCAATCACAGGCAGGCAAACCCCAGACACCGTATTGTACGCTTTTGTAACTCTTATGAGGACTTGGCGTTGGGCAGAAAGTAGCTTCTTCTTTTGAAGTGTGGTTAACTTGCGGGCCCAGCCATGTGCTGCGTATCCGCAAATTTGTTAGAACAATACCTTGTAGAGCGTTAGGTAATTTATTGCTCCATATCCCCAGTTTTGACCTCCAAGCCGTGCCATCCCGTGGAATAGGTTTTTCGCCGTGTTGGTGACATTGTTGATGTGCTGGTCGACTCGCAATCTGCTCTGGAGAGTTACTCCCAGGTACTTGTGTTCTTGTGTGAAGCGGAGATTGCGATTTCCAATTCTCACGGTTGGCGGGCATTGTTCATTCAGATGTCCTTTGAGAATCATACCCATGGTTTTATCGGGAGATATGGTTAACTTGTGTAAGCTATCCCATTGTTGGAGCTGCTGTAAGACTATTTGGGAGCGTTCTTCCAGTTGTCTTCTGGACTGTCCAGAAATGATCATCACTAAGTCGTCTGCGTATGCTATTGGTAATGCATTTTGGGTTGCTTCTATATTGTTGAGCAGATCGTCCATTACCAGATTCCAGAAACTGGAGCCCAGAACTGATCCTTGGGGACAACCTATGGTAACATGTTTTCGGATTTGGTTGTTGTTCTCGATCAGGTTTACAGCTCGACCTCTGAAGTAGTCTTTTACTGCTTTGAACAGATTTGAAGGGCAATTTCTTCTCTGGAGGGCGGTAAGTATACTTGGCCACCAGATTGTGTCGAAAAAAAAATCGAGAAGGCAGTGACTTTGACTAGACGTGCTGTGTGTGTGATCTGCAACTCATACTTGAAAAAGTGGGGGAAAAAGTGATATGTGGATTAAAGAATAGTACAAAATAGTAGATTAATATATACTGATTTGTTTAACATATAAATCTTATGTGTAGCTATTGAAATTCCAAAGTTTAGCATCACCAGACAAAAACGCGGCAAACAAGGTTGCTTTCTTTGTATGCTTCTGAACTCATACCTGGAAAAGTGATAAATTACCGGTGTGTGGATATGTAAATATTTAAGAACTGTTGATCAATACATTCTGATAAATCCAACAGAATATTTCCATCTGTATTGTCAAATTGTAAGTAGATATAAGACCAGCATCATTGGTATAAATCACGGCAAACCAGGTAGCCATCTTGGTAGCAGCCATACTGTCACTGCATTACAGATACAGAGACCTGCACATTTGGTGAAGCTAGCATCGGGCGGCAAATTCAAAATTGTTTTAGTAATAATAATCATCACTGGAGAGAAACCATCCAAGTATAACTTACTACATCTATTGAGTATAGGATGAGTGTTTGTTTATGTGTTTGTGTAGTGTAAAGTGTCTTGTATAAAGAATGAAGAGATGGGAGAAGGTGGAATCCGGTCCCGCCACATAGCCTACTCCTGTCTGAAAGCAACAAGAAGGCCACCTGTATTAACGTCCCCATCCGACGGACGAATTCCTATCAATTGTATCAAATGCCTTCTCACCATTATGTACTATGGAGGGATTTATAATTTAATTCAGGAATGTAGTATACAATCTAGAAATTAAAAATTAAACAACACCACTCCTCCTGGCCTCGAGATTGAAAAGTTTATAGTTTAATTAATTTGATTAATATAATTTTATTTCATACTATGTAGAATTTTTCATGTTTACATTATTAAAATGAGTATGGTAGATGAAATCTAACAGTTCTCAAATCCTTTACAATATGTGGGTAACTTTCGCTAACATAAAAATTAAAATGTAGAGTGTGGTGACTCATTTTAACATAGGCCCTAAACAGTATTAAGAATACTCTGCATATTATATACATACAGGGTGTTGCAAAAAATGCCGACAAAGGAGGTGAAGTAGTATATTGAGAATTGTTGATTTTTTAATAAGGTGCCAATGTCCGGAAATTATGGGTTTTCACACTATGACTAGTTAATTATGTCTCAAGATCAGTGTTAGTTCGAAGGATTTAAAGACTCATTATTTGACAACACCTCATAGCTACGGAATCTATGTTATGTGGTTTCGCAAAGGAATGTGGCTGTAACACGACCGAGCTCCGGCTCACTTCGATGCCAATGTGAGGAGACATTTGGATACCACGTATCCAGGTCGGTGGATTGGAGGAGGGGGACCAGTCCCATGACCTCCGAGATCACCTGACCGTATCCTCTCGACTACTTTTTGTGGTGCGTCTTGAAACAGTCTGTTTATCAGATTACAGTAGGGTCGTGTATGGATCTTGTAGCCGAAATCCACAAATAATTCAAATGAAGCCAGGCATATTTGAACGTGTGTGCCAATCACTTTACCGCCGATGTATGAACTGCAATGAGATGGGAAGTATATATTTTGAAACTTGATGCGACTGTGACAGTATTGTCAAGTATTGAGTCTTGAAATCCAACTAACGGAACCCTTGAGAAGTTGGCTACTCATAGTGTGAAAACGCATATTTTCTGGGCATTAGTACCGTATTAAAAATTGATCAACATATCTCAATATACTACTTCAACTCCGTTGTAGGTGTTTTTGCAACACCCTGTATATAGGCCCTATATAGGAAGAAATTTTAATGTCACGCGTATTCAGTTAATAACTGACGTCATGAGAATTGTTGAACTAAATTATTAGCTTGTATTTAATAAGATCTGCTCAATACAATATATCAGTTAAAACATGTTAATTTGTTCTTACTTCTTTCTACTTATTTAGACTAATTGGCGGAATTATCAATCATCACTCAGATTTCCCTATATATTTGATATGACATTCTAAATGATGACCCTAAAGTGAGCATTATAATTGTACACAAATGTCTCATTTATAATATCTTATTAATTTAATTATTGATAAGAAACTCAACATAGTATAAAATAAAATATTGTACGATACAAGGATGAGAGATTTTTACATATTCGTTAAAAATGTTGTACTCTTCTATCGACTCGGGCTCAACCCATACGTTAGAGATTGTCTTCCATCCAGATATCGTAAAATACTACTACTATTAAAATTTTCAACTCCCAGGGAACGAACCCGGGGCCGCTAATCGGAAAGTAAGCATGCAACCACATACACCAACATGGCGGACTAGGTTTCTGTGAACATTTTAGAATTAATATACAAGTGAGTAAATAGTCTAGTTATATTAAAAGGATCCCTCAGGGGCCCACCACCGTGGCCATAGTGGGTACGGGGAGCGACGACCCCGAGTTATCTGAGTTACCCAATGCCTAGGAGTATAACTGGGCCATCCTGTCTGCAGGGATAATAAATATAGAGACCTGGTCCTCCAAGTTGGGGGTTGGGCGTAGGACTAACAACTCTACCCCATAAAAAACTACCACGATGAGAAGCCCAAAAGTAATAGCCGGACTGACGGAAGGAGAAAAGTTGGGAGGCCTAGGTTACGATAGATGGGTGACATACAGGCGGACCTACGGACGATTGGCATAACAAATTGGAGAAATAAGGCCACTGACCGAAGAGAATGGAGCTTGTTATGAGGAAGGTTAAGGTCAAGGACCGTCACGTCAATGATGATAATGATGATGATATTAAAAGGATTCAAAGTGAGGTTTTATGGATGAATTAGTTGATATGATACGACAGGACTGTACGTGTAGGCTAATTAGTAAAACACTTTAAAATGTTTAATACATAAACACATATCCATTATCTTTATAGCAGTTTAATCTCCCACATTATAAGTACTTATAAGTGCCATAAGCTACCCGAGCCTTACAGTGACTCTACCTGACGGCAGAGGGATTTTAACTATGGATCACATAGGTCTATATATTATTTTTAATACACAAGGATATGGAGGGCCACCCCGAATGAGGGATTAGTTCAATGTTAGGTCCTCCTCCGAGACAACACAACATTAAGACGAAACACACCGATCACACTCACATTCAAACTAAACATGGCAAATATGACAATGATGGCCAGATGGTGTTCGGGGACCATTTGGACTTTAAAGTTTCCTGACATTTGTCTTACAAGTGAGGAAAAACACCGAAAAATACTATCACCCAGGAAATTTGTCCCGGCCGGGATCAAACCCGGGCCGGCTGCGTACAAGGCAGCGACGCTACACCGAGACCACAGCGGTGGGATTTCATTATTTAAAAAAGTAAATATTGACAATACATATTGAACAACCGATAGAAAAGAAACCCATAAAATACGTAGAAAATTTGATGGTTCAGTTTTAATGTTGAAATTATTACTGCTATTTCAAGATAAATATGAATAAAAGTAATGTTATATTCTGAAACCAAAATATGTGCCAACTAAACTAATTAACTGGCACAATCGATCCCAGAGGTTCATGCCTGCGCGAACATAATTTCTCCGTACATTCCTATCCTGAGCTAACAGTTTTAATCTTTTCGAGTGCAATTCACCTCCCTTAAATTAAGGATAATGTTGTTCTCTCTCACTTCATTCTTGGTTTACATACTGGATGTTTTTCTTACAAGTTTTAATGCGCCATTCGTTTCACTCGGTCCTCCCCACGCAGTCTACGATACCTAAGTGTTCTTATTACATCAGGTTCCCCATAAAGATCACTGTTAACTTTCCTGTTAGTCTTTCTTTGTTCCAAAAATTTCCTAAGTACTTTATTCTCAAATACTTTTAACATTTTGTCCTCTCTTAACGTAAATGACAACGTTGCATATGCATATAATTAAATGGAAGAATTGCCGTGTAATATATTTTTAGTTTGACTTTTTTTAGATAATTTGTTTTTTCAAGAGTCATTTTAATAGTTTAAAATAAAATTAAATATGCTAACATTAGAATCTAGAATACATCATCATATTTGGTTTCCAACTGGTAAAACGTCGCTAAAATAACCAAAGATTTGTTCAATTTATTTTTCATATGTTTTAGCAATGACTGAAATATTCAATATAATTCAATGTACTTCACTGTTTTGTTCCGAAAAGTATAACATAATTTCACAAATATAAAAACATATTTATGATTAGTCATTCCGTTTTCTTATACAATTTGACAATTTTTGAAGAAGTACGATGTAGTATTTTCATATTTTTTTTTTAATTTTCAATGGGCATGGACTCGTAATTTTTTAGAATAGATACCCGCACAATGGATGCGTTACAATAAACTATATTTTTTTATTTAATGCCAACAGTTTTTCATTTCGACATTTCGACATTGGCGTATTGTAACCCACTTCTAAGGTTGGGTCACAGTAATATAATGTACGGTTAAAAACTATAATATAGTTACCTTGTAGGTCCGTCTCCTCAACTTAAGTTCCTTTTAAAACTCTGTGCCTGGAAGGCGGGTTACCGCTGCCCTAATGATATGATGGGTAATGATGCGACAGGAGATGTCGTAATCCTAAACTTAAATTAAGATGGGGAATGTGATAAAAATGGCCAGATGATGTTCGAGGACCGTTTGGGTCTTAACGTTCCATCTTACAGGTGAGGAAAACACCGAAAAAAAACCTCACCTAGGAAACTTGTCCCGACCGGTGATCGAATCCGGGTCCACTGCGTAACAAAGCAGCTCGAGACCACAGCGGTGATCAAGATAAGCTATGTTTGTTTTTATATTTTTACCCATGTAAATCTAGATTCATCTAATTTAGCATTTTATTAATAAATATAATATCGCTTACATATACATATGTATTCTTGTTGAAATGTCAGAACTGACTTATTTTGTTCTGATTATACACAGAAGCGCAGATTACATTTTCAGTGAAAGTGAGTACGTACTGGATCATTATTAAAATGAAAATAATTATTAATTACTTTTCGTTTAATGAAGGTATAGGTATACTTTTTGTTCAAATCATTTACAAATATTCCTTAATAAGATATATGTCATTCCCATACATAAGGCAACTTTCAAAGATAACAACATACATTCTATAATATGACACAATTAACTTTATAACATGTAGCCCTTTATGAAAATTAATCAGAATATTGGTAAATCTATAACTAAAATTAGAAGACACATCCAACAAGCTATTGCCTACACAAGTTATTATTAATTCGCCCACTGATATGTAAAAAGGTAAAGACTAATTAACCTATAAAATATGTAATTTATGTTAACATTATTGTAATACAGGTAACTGAAAATAAAATGTTCTTGTTTTTGCTTCCATATTTCGCACCTAACATTATTTTAAAATTCTGTTAACTTTTTTGTATTATATGTATATATATATATATATATATATATATATATGTATATATATAGTAGTAGTAGTAGTAGGACTTTATTAGACAAAAAGTAAGATATTTACAATATTATTTACAAATATGGGTCGCACGGGCAGTAAGCCGTACGTGCTGTTGACAGTCCGTTACAATAAAGTAATAATTGGTACTAGTGTAAAGAAAAATAAACAAATACAGCAATAACATTACAATTAAATAAAGAAAACACAATAAAACTATTACCATTAAATAATAACACAATAGCATTATTCACTAACAACATTAACATTACAATTACATAAAGAAAACACAATAATATTACAATTAAGTAATAACACAATAGCAATAACATTACAATTACATAAAGAAAACACAATAATAATATTACAATTAAATAATAACACAATAGCATTATACACTAAAAAAACATTAACATTACAATTACATAAAGAAAACACATTAATATTACAATTAAATAATAACACAACAGCATTATACACTAATTAATTTATATATAATTGTTAATAATTAATGGTATTGCATTTTGATAACATATATTTATTCATGAATGAGTGTTGTCCTTATTTTTCGCGTTTTGTCCAGAAATTTACCGAGGTTTATCCAATTTTCTGGATTTACCAATAACTCGTAGCATGCCAATCTTTCCCGATTTGAATTTAGAAAAATTTCAGAAAATAGAAAATTAAACACCCTATTGTTTGCAGATGACCAAATAATAATAGCAAATTCCGAAGATAATCTACAGAAAGGTCTGTATGAACTTAACAAAATTACAGAAGAATATGGATTAAAGATATCTACAGAAAAAACAAAAATTATGGCATTTCAAGATGTAGATCCTGTCAGAAGTAAAATTGTACTGGACAATAAAATTTTGGAGCAGGTGAATAATTTTACATATCTAGGATGCAATATCTCATATGAAGAAGAAAAGGATGTAAATGCAAAAATATCTAAATTTTTAAGAATTTTAGGGTTAATAAATTCTATCTTCAAGCCACAGTTAGTCCAAAAGCATTCAAGACTGAAAGTGTATAAAACACTGGCTCTTCCAACTCTTTTGTATGGTAGCGAAGTATGGACGTTGAAACAGAAGGATATACAGAGACTTAGATCTGCTGAAATGAGATATCTTCGGAGGACTGCAGGATACACACTACTAGATCACAAAAAAAATGAAGACATCTTAGAAGAATTACACATGGAATCTTTAGAAAACAAAATTTCTGATTATAAGTCAAGATGGATACAACATGTTCATCGAATGGAGGATCACAGAATACCCAAACTAATGTTAAGATATCAACCTGCAGGAAGAAGAAGACCAGGACGTCCACTCAAAAGACTTCTGGATGGTGTTTCTCTTGAGGCCGAAACAGGTCAACAAATGGCCTAAATTCGTGAATGTACTATGATGATGATGATGAATTTAGAAATATTTCCGGTAATAACTGACGTCTCCAATATTCTAAATCATTACATTTTCCTAATATATGTATCTCATCTTCAAAGTTCCCGCACATTGGACATATTCGCATATCGTGATCGTCGCTAATTTTTAGAAATTTCCATGCCCCTATCCTAAACCAAGCAAGCCCTGATCTCTCCTTAAATCCTAGGTTGAGTATATACGATTCTTTTCCCCAGACGTGTTTTAGGTCTCTTTGTAAACACAGTGAGCGTTTTCCTGTACATTCGGCGAAGGTATCTTGTTGGTTTACATCTAAGTACCTCCTCCTTATTTTTCTCCACACGTTCTTGCGATTTTCAGTCCCTTTTTCCCATATCCAGCCCATCCCAATCTTTTGGAGTTCTCTCCTAACCTCGTCTGCCCAAAATTTAACATCTATGTTTTTAATTTGGTGGTCGTAGCAAATTGCTCTAAGCATTGTTTGTTCACCTTGGATTACTCGCAACCAGTATTTGAGTACACGAATTTTACAGTTAATATCGTCCTGGAATGACCCGAATTCATATAAAATTCCACAGTTAGAAACGGCCTTACTAAGTCCTGTAATATACTTTAGAAAATGCGTATATACCTTATTTAGTATTTCCGTTCTTTGGAAACCCCAAATCTCACTACTATAGTGCATGACTGGCCTGACCATAGCTCCATACATTTTTTCTAATGTGCTGACTGGAATATCAGGCACTCGACCGAGAATACCGAGTACACTGTTAAGTTGTCCCCTCCCTTTAAATAATGCTATATCAATGTGTTTTTTCCACTTTCCGTTCATTTTCAACGTCGTACCAAGATATTCGAAATGTTTCACGTTTTGAAGAACTTGATCTCTGTATTTCCATTCCTCTGTTCTACCATAAACCGTCCCATTTTTAAATGTCATTGTTTTTGTCTTACTAGCATTTACAGTCAATCCCCAATTCCTACAGTATATTTCCAGTAGGTCAAGACCTCTTTGCAATCCCTTGATTGTCTTGGAACAGATAATTAAATCATCTGCATACAACAGGACTGGGATTCTAACATTTCCTATCTCCGGAGCCTCAATTTCTCCTTCTAGCATTACGTCTACAATATCATCAACGAATAGATTAAATAGCATTGGTGATAAAATGCAACCTTGTCTCACTCCCCGATTGGCTTCGCTGCTCTCTGTAATGTGCCCTTGGTCTACTTTTATACAAAATTTAACATATTTATAAATTGACATTAAAGCATGTATCATTTTACGAGACAATCCTTTCCGATTTAATTTTTCCCAAAGTGCGCTTCGGTCCACAGTATCAAATGCCATCTTAAAATCAAAGAATGCACAAAATAATTTACCCCCCTTCATTTTCAGATTGTCATCAATTAATGTTCTCAGAACAAATAGGTTGTCCACCGTGGAGTACCCTTCTCTAAAACCTGCCTGATATTTTGAGAGCCTATTGTTCTCTTTAGCCCATTGTCTGATTCGTTCGTAAAGTACTTTACAATATATTTTCCGAACACTGACAAGAGACAAATTCCCCTATAACTTTCTGGTATCTGTGCCCCACCTTTCCCTTTGTATAGCGGTTGGATGACACCTGTCGCCCAGGCTTCCGGATACTCTCCTCCATTAAAAAGTTTGTTGAACGCAGTTTTCAAAACGTCTAATAATTTATTGGATGATATCATATTTTTCAAGAATTCCCCTGGTATTCCATCAATTCCAGGTGCTTTACCATTCTTTAAACATTTAATGGAAGAAACCACTTCATTTTTCGAAATATCCTGATCCAGTAATTGAATATGAATTGGGTCAGGGATCTCAACTATATTTCCTTGATTATATCTTAACCTCTCATTTCCCAGCACCCTATCAAAGTTACTTCTCCATTCCCCGGGCGTTATTCTTGTCCAATTTATGGACTTTACTTTGAGTTCCCTTATCGCTTTCCATATGTCCGCAATGTTCCCACTTTCAGTCGCGACTCTCATTTCTTCGGATTTCTTATTTTGCCATGCTAGTTTTGTTTTCTGCCAATAAGTCTTTATATTCCTTTCTCTCTTGCGCATAATTTTTTCTGCTTTCATCAGTGCTTTCTTTTCTAAACTTTAAAAGACTACTTTCGACAAATTTCTTCTTCTTTCTACATGCATTATTGTACCACCCTTTGTCCTTCTGGTTCATTGCGTATTTAACCTTGAATTTTTCCCCTGCTTTTTGAAAACATTCTGTCAAAGTTTTAATAATTTCCTACCCGCTAAGATCATTTAATTGCAGGACCTGTATTAGCGTTTCCAAACTCCTGTTAAATTCTTCTCTCAGATCCTCGATCCACCTGAAACGGATAATTGGCCGCAATATTGTTGCCATCTGATCATTAACTGTCTCACTAATACCTTTCATATTTAAAATAAGTTTGTTTGGGAAGTGGTGTGATTCGATTCTGGAAACTATACAGAAATTACTTAGGACAGGAATCATGTCTTGTGTGCATATTGAATAATCGATTACGCTACTTCCATTTTTATTAATAAATGTCAGTTCTCCATTTTTATCTTCCCCATATTTACCATTCAGAATTTCAAGTTCAAATGCATCGCAAAAAGCTAACAATTGGTTTCCTTCTGAATTTAAAATCTTATCTTTGCTTCTCCTACCCTCACCTCGTGTTTCATTATCATCCGATTTTATAGTGATATTTTCCTCCCTAATCCTACAGTTAAAGTCCCCTAAAATTATTATTCCCGCTTCCGGAAACCTATCTTTTATTTCTGCCAACGAGTCAGACAATTCAACGAAAAAATTTGGATTGGCATACCTGGAATTTAGTGGTTGGCGATAAATAGACAACAGACACATTTCTGCTCTTTCTGTATGGTAATATATACAAATTGCCTCTTTTAAAGTAATATTTACCTTTTTAATATATGGGTCTAAGTTAGCTTTATATAAAATGGCAACACCGCCTGGATATCTACCTCTCTTTCCTCTCTTTTGATTACCCTTAAAATAACCTTTCATATTACATAGATTTACGCATTCATTAGCTTTTAACCATGTTTCTCCTAGGGCTAATATATCAAAAGTCTCAATAAACTCTACACATCTGTCCATTGAAAGTTTTTGCTTTAACCCTTCGATATTCCATGAACCGACTGTCAACAAACCCTATTGTGTTCCCTTGTCATTAGTCTTACCTGTATTTTTCGAACTTCCCCCTCTCAATAGTTCCTTTTCTGCGGGTAGATTCTGAAGTCTTAGTGATTTTCTTGTTGGAGTTCTTGTGTCCGCCGGTCGTTTACTTCTTAGAGGTGGGGTATGCTGTTTGCGTTCGCCCGTTTTTTGCTGTATGTTTATTGGATTTCTGGGAGTTATTAAGGTAGTGGTCCCTCTCTCTTTCTCTCGTGTAGAATTTTCTCCCTCCTCTGCTGTAAGGAGACCACCTGCTGTTGAAGCGTCCCCTGTATGTTTTGGGGACTCGCTGTCAATGACCTCTTCAAATTCATTTTCAGAGTTGTCCATATTTTGTAGTTTTTCCCTGCTCCAGATTCGTCCATTTATAATCAATTTATTAAATTGTATGATTGCATGACAGCCCTGCCTCCTCGCCTCGAGCATGTGTCGCTTAAGAAAGTCTCTTTCGCGGCGCACCTTCTCACTAAAGTCTTCGGCAATATTGATACCGGTCCCTTTAAGATATTTACTGTCTCTAAGGATCCAACATTTTATTTTGTAGTGTGATAATTTGCATACAATCGGTCCCTTTCCACTATTCCAACGACCTACTCTGTGCGCTCTTTCAATATCACTGTCCACCAAATCAATTCCGATTTGCGCCACTACTCTTTTAACTATATGTTCAGTTTCTTCCCAGCTTTCTCTGTCCTCTTCATGCACACCATATATCACAATATTATTACGGCGACTCTGGTTTTCGAGATAGTCTAATTTAGATTCCAGCCATTTCAATCTGTCCTCCATCCGATGCATGTTCGTCTCAATATCACGAATTTTTTCACCCACGTTGCACTTTTCAAACCCCTCTTTCACTTCAGTTGACAATGTTTCAATCAGCTTTCTAACTTCTTCCATAATGCTTTGTCCCCTGCACACTTCAACCACTCTAACAAAAACACGTCCGCTCTTCTCGACGGCTAGCAGATAAGTCTCATGTATATATATATAGTCCACCGCTGTGGTCTCGAGGTAGCGTGCTGCCTTGTCACGCAGCGGGCCCGGGTTCGATCCCCGGTCGGGGCAGTTTTTCTGAGTGAGGTTTTTTATCGGGGACTTTAAGGCCCAAATGGTCCCCGAAATCATATGGCCATCATCA